>JABTTQ020003042.1:0-50000 GCA_016081115.2 Rehmannia glutinosa | reverse complement strand
AAGGAGGATTCAAGCTAATTGGCTATTCGATTCCGACTATCTTTGGATGCAGAGTGGACAGGAAGAGCACTTCAGCACATGTCAAATGCTAGGAAACAGTGATTTCTGGTTTAGCAAGAAGCAAAACTCAATAGCCACCTCTACAAATGAGGCAAAATACATAGGCCGCGGGCAAAATTGTTGTGCCCAAGTCCTATGGATGAGACAAAGAATCGAGAGACTATGAAGTTGAGGAAAAAGAAATTCCAATCATGTGTGATAACACAAGTGCAATTGCAATCACTCAAAATCATGTGTTGCATTCAAGAACAAATCATATTGATGTCGATATCACTTCATAAGAGATCATGTTGAAAAGAAGGACATCATCCTGGAATATATCTCAACCGATAAACAACTAGTGACATTTTCACAAAACCATTATGTGAGTCAAGATTTGAAGAACTCAAGCATGAGTTGGGGTTAATTGAATCGAGTTAACATTGAGAAAACTCAAAGAAAAGAAATGGAACACAAAAAGTGAAAAAGAGTCAACACATAAATCACCGATAAATCACCAGATCGGAAAAGACAATTTCTACACCGAGTCGGTGATAGTTTGAGTCACTAAGAGAACTCGTGAGAAGTAGAGTTAAAATCGGCTAAGGGATAAGTTTGAATAACTTATGAGCAAAGTGACAAAAACGCAATCGTTTGACTAAGCGGGAATGTTTTAAGGAATACTTGAATAATGATGATGTGTACGGACATAAAGTCGCACACCAAGCTTATGATTGGATATAAATGTCTTTGCCGCATTAAATACGAGACATTAAATGCTAAATAGGCGTGCAAAATCCAAGCCGTTGATTTCGATCACATTTCAAAACCACCCGCACGCCCTTTCATAAACCATATTTAAACCATTTTCGCCCGTTTCTCTCTCACACTTCCAAAACTGTTCATTTCTTTCTCTCAAAAGCAAAGGCAAAAACTTCTCTCAAACCCTATCAATCTTCAAATCATTCTCTCGAGTTTTTCCTTGATATAATCCTGAAAAATGGCACCAACTTATGACTTTACCAAGTTAGGAAAGCAAATCCACACCGGCTCTACGGTGGATTTCGAATTTAATGGTGAAACAGGTCCGACGACACCCTAGTGAAGAAAATCGCTGAAAAGTTGGAAACGACCAGAAAAAACCGTTTCTAACGTTAGAATATCCGATGACCTATGTGGAGGAAGTCGCACAATTCTACGTGAATGCCGAGATTCACGATGAAGGAATAAAGTCATCTGTTCATGGAAAGCGGTGACTATCATCGCCAAGATTTGGTGAACATTGCTCACTACCGGCCCGAAGGAGCATCGAGAGATCAACGGCCGATGTAAACCTGGCCGATGCTTGGAAAGAAAAAATAGTTGCCAAATGTATTGACATCAAATTTGGCGACTTTGACCAATCAAAAAGGCAAAGCTGATTGTAATGGCCGCAATCATCGCAGAAAAAGAAGATAAACTGGCCGAGTTTGTCTACAAGGACTCTGCGAACGTGGGAACAAATCCTTCAAGGAAGATGGCACATTTGGAGGATCCACTGGGATATGGCCTAGTGATTGGCCGACTAATGGAGGTGAAAGGAGTCCCTCTTAGACATGGGAAGGCATTCCATGTTAACAAGTAACAAGAGGATGTTCAGAGCAAACCTCTCTCGGCGCACGAGAAGAGAGCCTACGCCAAGAGAGCCGACACAAGTGAGGGGAATCAGTGACCCCAAGATACAAATTGTTTCCTCTCCGCCCAAGAAGAAAGTTGCCCAGCTACTAAGAAGAAGTTGCCCCTGCAGACAAAGAAAAAAACCAAACATGCTCCTACCCCCTGCAGCAGTCATCTCCCCCGTAGCCGTGTCTACCCCCTGCGGCAGCGGTCGAGAAGGACTCACAAATACCTTCTCTCGATCATCAAAAAGAGGAGAACCGAGAAGCCACGACGGCCCGCTCCTCGAGAAAAGACACCAAAGACCCCCGCCACCCAAGACTCGAGGGACACCGTCTCGAACCGTAAATCCCTCCGGTACAAACTAGGAGACGAAGACGAATTATCAAGCGCTCCGAGCTGGAGAAACCAACTGAGTCGACCACTCGGCTAGAGCAAATACGAGATCGCTGGAGAAATAGAGTCTCCAGATGTAGTTGATGAAACAACCAAGTCTGTTGAAGGCGATCAAGAGAGGCAACCCGAAGACACAACCGTAGTTCACACAAAAAACACAAGAAGAACTCGCTAGAGCGGATAGTGATGTAATGATCCTATCTCCACCTTACCCGGACATCCAAAATCGTCTGCGTGAGTGGAGAAATGGAAGTTGAGTAAGTCGAGGAAACAGTTCCAACGACTGAGTTTATAGAAGAAGAAGAAGGAATCGCTAAATTTCCTTGACTAAACATCTGTGCTCCCAAAGACTTGATGAAGACAATCGCATAGACATCCTGCAGATTTTCAAGGAAAATGAGAGAGAAAAGCAAGGCGAGGAAGCCGAGGCACGTGAGAAAAGGCCAAAGATCTCCGCCTATCTCCTCCACCCGTAACACACACATCCTCTCCTTGATGTCTTCACCGTGATGATGAGGATCCTAGAATGTTGTTGCTACTGAAAGAGTTGCAAATGCACGGCAAGCATTGCATGAATCGAGAATCCTTCACGAGCAAAGGACTCGATGGAGGGACCAGGAGAGTCCTCGAACACAAATGAAATTGATCCAATGGGAGTGGTTGACAAATCGCCATCAAGTTGTTGCTGCCACCACTTCCCCACTCACTCGGAAGAAGGCAATAAGGGACACAGGCGATGAAACGGGACAATGGGGACCCCAATCGAGCCAACCCCTATTGAAGGTGTTTTACCACCGCCCCAACTGAACATTCAATCGAAACAGCCGGGAGTTTGGAGACGAGTGACCCCATTCCAAGTCACTCACCGGTGCGCCCACCGTGAGGGGGAAACTCCTCCACCCTGCAGCAAGGTCGGAGGATCTTTGCAGATGACTCCACAACGAATCAAGGAGGCGAAGGAGAGAAATTACAAACACAAGAAGAACAACAAGTTTCCATCAACGAAGCTCAAGCAGTTGAGACTGTCTCAATGAGGTGCCAACCGCTCTGAAGGCTAATGACGCCGCTGATGCGATCGAGGCACAGAAAGAAAACGACCATGGGAGTTAACACTGGGGCGATGAAAGTGCAATCCATGGGGTTGAGACTCCAATGGATGCCACCACGAAAGACCCTAAGACAGTGACATCTGTCGAAAGGGAGGACCAAGGCCTCGCTGCGATGAGAGACTACTGGAGGTGCGAAGGCCCACGGGAGGTTGAGACTTCCCTGGTAAAGAGGTCAAGTAGAGAACATCCCTCCCGCTATCATCGACCCATCCGAGAAGGAGATAAGCGCACTTCATGATTCCTAGGATAATCCTGATGTAACCTTTCGGGATCGGAAGGCGATGAAGAAGCCGAGTCATCCCCGTGCAAATCCAAAAGACTCACCGCGGATGTTCCAAGCACGAGCAAGTCGATCCCAAGACTACTCGTCAAACCTTTAACTTTGATGATGAGCCACCAATGGAAATCTCATCATCGTCCGATGACGCTCGATAAGGCCGAGGATCGATCTACTCAAATGGAAAAATCACCGAGACCAACGAAGCTGTTGAGACAAATGAGGCTCGGCAAGCCGGGTCCACTTCACAACAAGACCAATGAACAAGAGACCATCTGCGCGGGCTCCTCAAGTCGCAGCAGGTCGATTCCTAAAAGAACTTCACGCGCACCGCTCATCATCGAACAAATCCCGGTGGGCGGTGATGAATCTTTTATAGAATCTTTTCCTTTTTCCCTGGAGGTACCCGACCTCCATGAAGAGTCGAGAGAATGAACACGCACGCTATCACAGACTAGCTCCGTCTTTTCATCGAGCACCATTGTTCCAAATTTGCTTATGACTTTGATGTTGTATGGCCATCACCGCAACGGAAGAATCAGTGAAGTTCGAGAAGTGTTCAAGGCACTATTTGCTTTGAGGTTGAACGGATGGAGAGGCATCGAGCCTCTTTGGACATGTGATCGACAACAGAGATGCCAACCTTACAAATGATTTAAGAGGCATAACAATCGGATCGAGGGAATGGTGGCAACAAAGAAAAAAACAATGCATGTGGAACAAGTTAGATTCTTGAGGACATTGTTCAACAAGTCTTGGCGTATGGAGAGCTGAAAATGCCGATGCAAAAACGAAGGTTGAGAGAACATATTGAGCACATGCATGAAGCTCACACTACCGAGATAAAGTCAGCTGCGTGAGCAAAATACGAATGATCTACTGACGTTTGGAAGAACACATGACTAGAAAATTCACCTTCTCATGGTGAGATGAAGCGATTTCAAAGCAGAGTCCAACGCTACTCGATCCGAATTCCGTCTTTGCCGCTACAACGCAGCCACTTGAAGCGAAACTTCGACTATCGCCAGGCTCGACTTCCCGCTTGCCAAAGATGTTCCCTGGGGTTCCTCTATCCTTTGATGATGTCAAAAAGAGGGAAGAGAATACCTTAAAGCGCTAAAATCAAGGTTTGAAAGGAAAGGAAGCGGTGAGAAGGGAAAATCACCGAGGAAGTTTTGAAACAAAAGAAAGGAAAGCTTGTTGAGGGGAAGGATCGGCGGATGTGACCTTGATGATTGCACAAACCCCCAACAAGGTCCTGTCACAAATGACATTATAAGCAACAAACTCCTGTGACTCGCCACTCCAACACTCTGCTATATCCATGGCTAATAAGAGAAAAACAATTGAAGCATGGATGAAGGAAGTGGAAGGAAGAATGGATGCCCGAATTATGAACATCTTGAAAGAACATGGAGGCATTCCAAAGAGAAGCAGAGACACTTATTCCATCTCGGATGTCGGAGACACAGCCACGATCGATTGATGAATTTAAAACGCTCGAATCTGAGGGATACTTTGCAAATATGTCATGGCTCAAGCTTGGGACTTGTCTTGGGAAAAGGGTCTCACGTTATGTGAAGAAGGCGACAGACAGACGACCAGACTACCTGGCGTGATCACTCTGCTTTGGTCACTCCACCGGTCACTCAATTTGGAAAGAAAAAACCCCAAAGACAATATACGCCCGGAGGTAGAGGAAGAAGCGATGAGTGGAGGAAGAAGCTTGGACCTAGGCCTCGCCCAAAAACATTGAATATGTGGATCCGGAAAGAAATGAGGGATCTCTTTGGGTCAAACTTGACCAAGTAGCAAATTTGCAAGTGGCTAAAACTAACGCCGAGTATGTAAAAAAGACTAGAAGAAAAAACAAGAGACAAACTCAGCTATGGGAGGAGAGACAGAAAGAATAAGAAGAGATGAAGGCGCCCGGGAAGGCATATGAAAAGAAAAAGAAGGCGGTGACGACGAGAAAAAGAGAAGAAGAGAAGAAGATCTTTGAACAAGATGAAAGAAGGAGACATCGAAGGAGATGAAGTGTTCTTTGTCCAACCCTTCGTGTATTTTATTATGTAAATACATACAATGTAAGTCTTACGTAATAAAGCTATAAATTCTTTATTTTACGTGTAGACAAATATGTGCTCGATACACCTTGTAAACATTGTGTAAAAGAACAAGAATGATATGATCAATAAAAGAATTGATTCTCGCATACATTCTATGTCAATACACTATCTGTATGTATCTTTCTTTTTGCATTTTTGAATGGTTTAAGTTTTGGCATCATCAAAAAGGGGAAAATTGTTAGGAATTTTATTGTTTAGATTTTGATGAATGCCATGTAAAACTTAGAATAGAAAGTTGGCACCCCAATTCTTGTTGTAAAATGCATTGTAACAATTAGAGTGGCCAAGCCGAAGTTAAGTCGGCCTACGCCCTAACATGCAATAAGACAATCAAGACTGGAAGGAAGACTCTGCGTGAGACAGTGAGTATGGCAAAGAAGTAGACGGGAACTCTCTTGAAGAAGCGGTGAGATGCGGTGAGTGAAGTATCGATCAAGTCAACTCAAGAAAAGCCAAGTCTCAAGTTGAAGTGACGAGAAGAGTCATCCATGATTGGAAGGCGACTCTAAGTCACCTGGGGAAAGCAAGAAAATGCGGTCAAGTCGAGATAATCGTAAAAAGATACGTTGCCGACGTAAATCAAGAGATTTACTTAAACAAGTAATATCTCCATACCACCTTTCTCGGAGTGCTCGATCCCGAAGCGTGCAAAAGGAATGAACCAATGGGAAGCACTACACCGTGTCGAACTCGAAAAGGTGAAAGAACAATTCATACGAGGAAATGGCAATTCCAAGGATCGCAACAAGACAAGCCAACGATCGCAAGTGACTTTCAAAAATAAGCTATCTCTTCAACGGGCAAATTATTGAAAGATCACTATAAAAGGAGAGAATGACTCACGAGAGAAGGTGACCCTGAACCACGAACATTCAAGAAATCAATCAAATTGTAACCGAAAATACTCTCAAATCATTCAAGATTAATCCTCAAGCCTACATTACGAAGTACATCAATCCAACACTCACCGTGAAGGAAAGAGAACTTCAATCGCTTGAAGAGGAAACTTTTGAAGAAAAGGGGTCTACATTCCACGAAGGATTGTAGGAAGGTTCAAGGTCGAACCAAGTCTTAAGCTTTTGGAGGGCTTCGTGATCAAATCCAAAGAGCTTGAGCAAGTGAGTTGTAGTAGCAAAGCAAACGCCTGTGAAGAAGGGCGAGTCGTAAGAGAAGCCACCGAGTGATCAAGGCGTCTCCGGTCGAGTCCCAAAGGATCAAGTCACCGTGTGATCAAGACTTGTATTTGACTGTTACCACTTTGTAAACCGATCATTACCTAGTGGATTCCTCCAGGAGTTGGAGAAGAGAGAGTAGAAGAAAGAATTACCCCATCTTCGAACCTCTATAAAAATTTCATTGTGTCATTTACATTTCAAAGATTTTAATTCCTGCATTTTTAACTCGCTTATATCTCACGATAAATTTGCTATCCACTTGATAACTTATAAGTACTAAACCAAGCACTAAATTCTTGCTTAATCAAACTTAAGGGTGTTAAGTCTTCCAAAAAACAAAACCACAATCGAGTTAATTTACGACAACAACAAATGAGTTATTCCATCAACAAAATCGGTTGAGTCTTGAGAGATTAACTCTACTGAGTGACTAAATTGATTGTCCATCAAGGACACAGCTGTGTAGTATCAACTCTGAATATTTAAAAGGACTAAATCGAAAATTTGGTAAGGTTTATTCAACCCCCCCTTCTAAACCTTACACTTACACCCCTTGGGACCTACATGGGTCGACTTCACAATGCACCCACAGTGAAACAGAGTCCATCGCAGCTCTCCCAAAGCTGCAGCAGTTCGACTCCTCGGGGACTTCACGAGCACCAACTGTCATTGAGCAGATTCCAGTTGCCCGTGATGATCCTTTTGTAGAATCATTTCCTTTCTCTCTGGAGGTACCTGACCTCCCTGAAGAATCATCTAGAGATCGAGAGCGCTTCCATAAACCTGATCCTGTTATTCCATCAGACACTATTGTTCCAGCTGACTATGACTTTGACGCTTCTTGGCCGCCAGCTGAGACAGAAGTGACAGCTGAGGTTCGGGAAGTTTTCAAAGCCCTATTTGCTGAGATTTAAAAGATGGAGAGGCACCAGGCCTCACTGGACATGAGACTGGATAACAGAGATGCCAACCTTATCACGACCGCTGCGCATAATAGTCGATCCGGAATGGTGGCAACAGCAGCAGATAATGCGCGTGGAACAAGCTCGATATTTCAGGACACTGTTCAACAAGTTGCTAGTCTGGCGGGCTGAAAATGCTGATGCAAAGACAAAAATGCAAGAGCACATCGAACAAATGCATGAATCTCACACCACAGAGATAAAGCTGTTGCGTGAATATAATAAGAAAGAGCTCCTACGCGTAGAGGAGAACATGGATCAAAAGTTCAGCCTTCTCATGGCTGAGATGAAGTTGGTAGCAGCTGAATCCAACACCACTCGCTCTGAATTTCGTGCGGATACTCCACAAATGATTCGACGAACTCAAATATCGTGAGACTAGACTTCATGCTTGCTAGCTTGTTTCCAGGGGTTCCTCTTTCCTTTGATGATGCCAAAAAGGGGGAAGAGGAATACCTAAAGGTCTTGAAGGGATCCGGTGAGAAGGAAGACGCAAACAGTAAAGGGAAAGACAAATGAGGAAGTAATAAGAGAGAAGAAGGAAAATCATTGAGGAGAAAGGTTCGAAAGATGTGACCTTAATGATTGCTAAAACCCCCAACAAGGTCTTGTCACACACCGATATCATCAAAAACTCCCTATGACTCGCCACTCCAACACTCTGCAGTACCTATGGCCGAAAAGAGAAAGACATTGAAGCGAGGGATGAAGGAAGTGGAAGGAAAGATGGATGCGAAAGTTATGAACATTCTCAAAACAACATGGAGGCATTCCAATGAGAGATACTTATGCCATTTCGATCAGAACCGAGCCAAGATCTCGTTGATGAATTCAAGACGCCGCATCCAAGGTTACTTAAAATATGTCCATGGCTCAAGCCTGGATTTGTAATGGGAAAAAGGTCTCAAACTATGTGAAGAAGGCGACAGCGGACTCATCGCGATCACTCTGCTAGTCACTCATCCGGGAAAAAGAAGGCCCCAAGATAATACACGCCTGAGGCAGAGAAAAAAGCAAAGTGGTGGAGGAAGAGGTTTCGGACCTAGATATCTCGCCAAAAACATTGAGTACATAGATCCGAGGCAAGAAATGAGGGATCTATTGGGCAATGATTTGATGAAGTAGCCAACCCGCAAGTGGCTAAGAACAATCTTTGCCGAGTATGTGAAGAGAATTGAAGAGGAAAATAAAAGACAAACTTAGCTATGGGAGGAAAGACAAGAAAGACCGAGAAGAGATGAAGGCGCCGGAAGGCGTATGAGAAAAAGAAGGCACTGAAGATGAGAAAGAAGAGAAAGAGGTCGAGAGATGACAGAGTCAAGGAGATGAAAGAAGGAGGCAGCGAAGGAGATGAAGTGTTGTTGTCCACTCCTTCATGTATTTTACTATGTAAATACATTTTATGTAAGTTTTCTGTACATCGAATAAAATCGTACAATTTCTATACTTGTGTAGATATAGAACAGCATAGTTACTTTAAAGTTCCATTTAAGCTCCGATGCACCTTGTAAACAGCTATGTAAAGAACAAGAATGTTATGATCAATAAAAGATTGATTCTACGCATACATTCTCGTGATTCCGCATTGTCTGTGACGTATCTTTCTTTGTTGCTTTATTGTATGAATGTTTTAAGTTTTGGCATCATCAAAAAGGGGGAAATTGTTGGGAAATTAATTCTTAGATTTTGATGAATGCCATGTAAAACTTTGAATAGAAAGTTGGCACCCCATTTTTCTTTGTAAATTGCATTGTAATAGATAGGGTTGGTCGAGTGAGTCAAGTCGGCTATGCCCGAACATGCAAGAAGACAAAATGGAGACTAGAAGGAAGACTCATTTGTGAGGCGGTGAGTGTGGCAAAGAAGAAAGACAGAACTCGATCAAGGAGCAAATTGAGATGCAAATTGAGTGAAGTATCGATCAAGTCAACTCAAGATAGCCATGTCTCAAGTTAAAGTGACGATGAAGAGTCATCCAATGATTGGAAGTCGACTCAAAGTCACCTGGGAAATTAAGAAAATACAAGTCGAGATAATCGAAAGAGATTCGTTGCCGTAAATCAAGAGAATTACTTAATCAAGTAATACCTCCATACTACCTTTCTTGAAGTGCTCACCCCGAAGCATACAAAAGGAATAAACCAATGGGAAGCACTGCACCGTGTCATAACTCTGAAAAGCTGAAGAATCGTTCATACGAGGAAACGTAAATTCCAAGGATTGCAACAAGACAAGCCAACGACCACAAGTGTCTTTTGAAAATAAGCATATCTCTTCAACGGGCAAATTTTCAAAAGAACACTATAAAAGGCCGAGAGTTTATTTGAGAATAGGTTACCTTGACAACTCCGAACCACGAACATTCAAGCTAACATTTGAACTGTAACCAAAAATATTCTCAAGTTATTCAAGATCAATCCTCAAGCCTACATTACGAAGGAAATCAATCCAACACTCACCTGTGAAGGAAAGACAACTTCAATCAGTTGAAGAGGAAACAATATGAAGAATCAAGGGTCCGCATTCCACGGAGGATTGTAGGAAGGTTCAAGGTCGAACCGAGTCTCAAGTTTTTGGAGGGCTTCGTGATCAAATCCAAGGAGCTTGAGCAAGTGGGCTGTAGTAGCAAGCGCAAATGCCCTATGAAGAAGTTGCGTCGTCACGAGAAGCCATTTGTGTGACCAAGGCATCTCCGGATCGAGTCCCAAAGGATCAAGTCGGTTGTGTGATCAAGACTTGTATCTGGACTCGTTAACCACTATGTATATTGATCAATACTTAGTGGATTCCTCCAGGAGTTGGAGAAGAGAGGAGAGAAAAATTACCCCATCTTGAACCTCTATAAAACCTTATTGTGTCATTTACATTTCAAAGACTTTAATTTCTCGCATATTACTTTCATATCTGCTGACATATTTGCTATCCAATTGATAATTAACTAAGTGCTAAAATCAAGTATTAAAACAAACTTAACCAAAATCAAGGGTGTTAAGTCTTCCGCTGAAAACATATCACAGTCGAGTTAAGTCTTTAGTCAAAACAGCTGAGTTATTACAATCAATCGAGCGGCTCGGTCGAGCTGTTGAGTGACTAACTCTACTGATTAACTAACTTAGCCGTCCTTCAAGGACTCAGCTGTGAAATATTAACTCGGATATTTTAAAAGGACTAAATCAAAAAGTTGGTAAGGTTTATTCAACCCCCCTTCTAAACCTTACCCTCACACCCCTTGGGACCTACAAATACCTACATTTAAAATCGATTCACAAGACAAATGCAAAATTTGTGTTGAAGAAAAATTGGCTAAAACACCATTTCATTCGGTAACGAGAAATACAAACTACTCGAGTTAATTCATACAGATGTGTGTGATTTAAAACTTGTGCAAACTCGAGGTGGGAAAAATTACTTTATAACGTTTATTAACAATTGCACAAGATATTGTTATGTATATCTTTTGAAAAGCAAAGATGAAGCTTTAGTAGCTTTTAAAACATGTAAGAATGAAGTTGAAAATCAGCTTAATTTGAAAATTAAGATGATTCAAAGTGATAGAAGCAGATAGTATGTTGCTCCGGAAGCGAGTATAATTCATCAAACGACAGCTCCCTACTCACCTCAATCAAATGGTGTAGCAGAACACAAAAATCATACTCTTAAGAAGATGATGATTGCGATGTTGATAAGTTTTGGCTTACTCCAAAACTTATGGGGAGAAGCCATACTTTTTGCAAACTACATTCTTAATAAGATCCCGCATAAAGGTAAAAACGAAACTCTGTGTGAGTTATGGAAATGACATAAACCGTTATATAAATATCTTAAAGTGTGGGGTGTTTGGCTAAAGTCGAAGTACCTAAACCAAAATAAGTTAGAATCGGTCCGAAGACGATCGATTGCATTTTCATTGGATATGCTAACAATAGTAGTGCATATCACATTTAGTGTACAAGTCAGCTATTCCTGATATAAATGAAGGTATGATAATTGAATCAATGAATGTTGTATTCTTCGAGAATATGTTTCCGAATAAAGAATAAGGAAAGAAGAAAGTTCGAATAAACGAACTTATGAAATGCAAGGTTACCTCAAAGTGATGATGAAGAGGAACCAAGACGCAGTAAAAGAACAAAAATAGCTAAGTCTTTTGGTCCTGATTTCTAACTTATATGTTAAAAAACGAACCAAGAACTATTCAAGAAGCTTTGTCTAGTCCAGAAGCTCCTCTCTGGAAAGAAGCTATCAATAATGAAATAGATTCCATCATGCAAAATAACACTTGGGAGTTGGTTGATCTCCCACCGGATTTCAAATCTTTGGGATGCAAGTGGATCCTTAAAAGAAAATATAAAGCAGATGGATCTATAAATAATTACAAAGCCCGTTTGGTAGCTAAAGGGTTTAAACAAAATGAGAGATATGACTTCTTCAGTACATATTCTCCTGTTACGAGGATCACGTCCATTCGTGTTCTCACTGCTATTGCAACTTTGCATAACCTTGAGATACATCAAATGGATGTGAAGACTACCTTCTTGAATGGTGAGCTTGAAGAGGAGATTTATATGGAATAACCCGAGGGGTTCGTTGCACCCGGTCAAGAGCGAAAGGTGTGTAAACTTGTTAAGTCACTTTATGGACTAAAACAAGCACCTAAGCGATGGCATGAAAAGTTTGACTCCGACTTTGAAGTCAAACAGTTTCAAGATCAATGAATGTGACAAGTGTGTCTACATTAAAGGTACTACAAATAATTATGTCATAGTATGACTTTATGTATATTATATGTTGATTATGGGTAGTAGTCATGATTTAATCATGAATACTAAAAACATGTTAAAGAAAAACTTTGACATGAAAGATATGGGATTATCTGAAGTTACATTAGGGATTAAAATCTCTAGAACTTTAGATGGAATTGTCTTGTCACAATCCCATTATGTCGAAAGCATACTTAGAATGTTTAATGCTTTTGATAGTCCTCCGGCTAAGACACATATAGATCTAAGTCTACACTTGGCCAAGAATAGAGGAGAACCAGTTTCTCGGCTGGAATATGCAAGGGTAATTGGCAGTCTGATGTACTTAACAAATTATACACGTCCACACATTGCATATTCAGTGAGTAAGATAAGTAGGTTCACAAGTAACCCGAGTAAGGATCACTGGAAAGCCATGACAAGGGTACTTAGATACTTAAAGTATACCATGAAGTATGGAATACTTTATACAAGATATCCATCAGTATTATAAGGATACTGTGATGCCAATTGAATATCAGACACAAAAGACTCCAAGTCCACAAGTGGATATATTTTCACAATAGGTGGAGGAGCGGTGTTGTGGAAGTCTTCTAAGTAGACGTGCATAGCTCGATCCACTATGGAATCCGAGTTCATTGCTCTAGATAAAGCTGAAGAAGAAGCGAAATGACTTAGAAACTTCTTAGAGGATATTCCTTGTTGGAATATGTTGGTGCCTGCTGTTTTGATACATTGTGATAGTCAATCAGCAATTAGAATGGCACAAAGTAGTATGTATAATGGTAAGTCTAGACATATTCGTCGAAGACACAATACCATTAGACAGTTGATTTCGAATGGGGTTATTTCGGTTGACTACGTGAAATCAAAGGAAAACCAAAAGGCATAAATCGAGATCAATTGTATAAACTGTTAAGGGGAATGGGTTTAAAATTCACAAAATAAAGAATGTTCATAGCGGTAACCCAACTTTGTGAATTGGATATCCCAAGATCTTGGTTCAATGGGACAACTAAGTTATGAATGTTCAGCAGAACACTTGTAATGTGTTAGCTCATTCCCGAAATTTCCAACGGAATAGAAACCTGTTGAATATGGTGAGGTTAACTTTAAGACTTTTAATGATTCATATACCGAAAGGTGGAGTATGGCAGGATACTCTTCAATAGGAGATCACCTATATAAGTGGTAAGTAATAGCCGCTTCAAAGAAACACTTATGAATCCAAGATATGGTTCAGGGCCGAAATGGACACAACGTGAGAACAACAAGTGTTAGAATTGTTATTGTGTAAGTATTGTTGTCTCGGTTTATACAAATGGCTGAGTAGTTCAAGACATCACGTCACTAAGCAGCTAGTAAATCCGATAGTATTTTACTAAGGAAGGCTCAAAGCCACAAGCTACCTATCCAGATGCAATAACAGTTCGTCGAGATTTTTAAGCGAATCTGCATACACGCATGTATTAATTTCATTCATGTGGGGGATTTTTAGAATTTGGTTATAAGAAATTGGGTGTTGACCCGATTTTGATCAAATATTTAAGTGATTTTCATTAGTGAAAAATAAAATTAAATTATTTGTAAAAATTCTACTAAGTGATTAGATGAGAATAGCATTTGGAATTTCTCAAAACCAATTTTGGGTGAATGAGAAATTAATGCTAGAAGTTAACCACTTAAAACTAGAAAATCGTATGGAAAATGGAAAATATGGGGAAGGAGAAATGCTCCATCCTACATAGGAGGAAAAACCAAAGTTGCTCAATTTATAAATCCCAAGTTGGACAATTGGGTTTGGGCCCTTGGGGGCAACAAAGTTTTTAAAGGAGTGATGACTTACATGCTTGTGGGTTTGGTTCAAAACACACGTGTGCGCGCGCACCGCCGCCGCTGCCCGGCTCGGCTCGGACCGACCTGGGTCCGAGTCGAGGGTCGCGGACCAAATCTATTTAAAATCTTTTAAAAATATTTAATTATTTTTAATTAAATAATTAATTTTTCTCCAACTTGAGGTGCACGGGCGTGCACCAATACGCGGAGCGCACCGCACGCTGCGAGGCCGCGTGCGCACGCGCACCGAGGACAGTGAACTTAATTAGTTAATTGTACGCGTGCGCATGTGTGCGCTTTAATCAGTAAACCACCCAAACAATAGTAACCTATCTTTAATCAGTCTCCACACAAAAATAAATTTAGTAGGGTTAGAAGGGTATTCCAAATAGTAGCAAAAAGGGGGGTTGAGGCAAGTTACCCTTAATTGTATTTCAAAAAAGAGAAGGAAAAGTCCTCATTTGCTGATGACATCCATCTCATAATATCCTGAGTGCACTGGGAAAGTGGAATTTGGCAGGCTTGGTTGGACCAATTTTGACCCACAATTTTAGAAAGTCTTTCCCTATCCCATACATGATTATGCCAAAAAAATGCAACATCAACATGTTTAAGCCCAAATTTAAAACACATAAATGAGAGCATCAAGAGTGTTAGAGTTAAACCATTTGTCATGTCAAAAAAAGATATGACCATTACCTAGAGCCACAAAAATGCATTGATTAGCGTGAGTTTTGATTTTACAAATTCTCTTCCACACAGAACTATCATTAGGTTTAGAAGAAACAAGAATATCACCACAAACCCCAACATACTTGACATATAAGAATTGGGTCCAAAGGGAAGATTGCTCTCTAAATCTCCATCAAAGTTTGTAAGAAAAAGATGTCACAATATCGGAGATTTTTCTAATACCCAAGCCCCCTTCAAGAGTGGTAGAACATATAGTGTCCCAAGATATCCAGTGAATGGCCTTATTAGACTCAGTATAACCCAAAAAGAATCTAGCTTGGATTTGGTCCAGTTTGTAAAGGATATAATTGGGAGGCTTGATAACTTGGATAAGATGAATGAACATAGAACTGAATGTTCTTTTAATAAGCATGAGTCTACCACCATAGGAAAGGAATCTACATACATTGGATGCATATATAGGTGTATGTATAGATGCATTTCTCTTTTTCTCTCTGTAACTCCACAAGCAATTTTGTAAAGTGAATGCAGATGGTCCGGATCCTACAAATGATTGGATTTAGGTTTTAACATTTTCAAACTAAGACACTTACAATATATAGCATATAAAAATTATGACAATTTAGTATAAATAAACTCTGAACACGATGTAAATCGGTATAAATGAACAAGGCTGGATGAAATCAAATAAGTCAATTAAAAGAGAAAAATATGATGGTTTCGATTAAATATATCATATCTATAAAGCATAAGGTAAATTTTAGATTATTTTCTTCAATTAAATAAGTATTATTTTTAATTAAATTTAATCAATTTAAATCCAATTCCATAAAATTATGAAGAAATGAGATACGTCGAAATAACAACTATATATATATGATTTGGATCCAGTGAGTCCACATAACTTATGTGAGTATACGAGACCAAATCTGAGGCATTGATTTAATTTTTAAACGGTTGAGATTAAACAGATTTTACCATTTATTAATATATAACTTAATAAAAAAAAGGACTTTTTGGTAATTTTAATTAAAATCAGATTTTGGGAGGGAAATTATTTTTGGTAGTGGGCTAAAAATTAGGAACGATTTTGGGGACGTGTGTTATCTAAAATCTTGCATATCTTTTCATCCTTGGTAAACTAAGAATCATATTATCAAAGAAGAGTCTTTCTTCCCCTCGAGTTCTCTATGTAAATCGCCCAAAACCATCCATACCGCCAGAAAAACCCACCTCCATTTTTTATTCTTCAAGAGTTCGTCCCTGCAAACCGTCTCCAACTTCATCCTTACCGTGAGGAGTTATTTTTCATTATTACATCCCATCATTGTGAATATTTCCCAGAAGAAGCGATTTTGGAAAACCCCAATTTTGCTGAAAAAACCCCCAAATTTGTGAAAAACACCGGACTCGTCTGTGGTTTTTCGACGCGGCAACCGAAACGACAAGTATTATTCGAGGAGGTAGCAAAATTTCAACTGTGCATTCACCCTCGTTGTAGGTAGGGCAATATGTTTTTCTCCTTTTCGTTCGTCTTTTTTCTTTTTTATATTTTATTGTTTTTTTTGTAGGATATTGTATGTTATGGGTTTTTTTTTATTTTTTATTTACTGGTTTTACTAGTTGAAAAAACAAAATTAGCAGACATGGAGATTAACGAGGCTTTCAACTGCTTATTGTTGTTAATAATTATGCTTATGCATGTTTTATATTATGCTTATCTATGTTTTATATTATGCTCTCAAATTAGGGGGTAATTAGTATTGCCATATTTTTTTTCTAAGGGTGGGGGGATTGCTTATTGATGTTTTCAAATGCTTATTGTTGTTGATAATTATGCTTATCTATAGTCTGTTTTCTGCTTATAGATATCTTATATTATGCTTATGCTTTGTTGGTTTTTATGCTTATAAATGTTTTGTTTGTTAATAAATGTTTTATATAAATGACTAGTGTTTTTTTTTGATAGATTTTCTGTTGGAAATGGCAAAAGATGTAATGAACGAGCAGAGGAAGTCGGTTTTGGGACGGGCGAAGGAGTATGCCAAATCGAGTTAGGATCACAATGAAACGTTGTTGTTTCATATTTTTGATCAAAATGTTGAATATTGTAGTATTTTATAGCCATTTTAATATGGTTGGTTTGGACGTACATGCGTAGTTGATATAGGAATATTTTCTAGTTAGTGCCGTATTTATTTTCATGTTTTTTAGATACTGTAAGCAGAAATAATTGCTTTATAAGCGAGTAATTGCAAATTGTGTAGCGAAATTCAATTGTCTTGTAAGTTATAATTCAATTGCTTTGTAAGCAATTATTTTCATGGTTTGATGGTATTGTAAGCATAATTCAATTGTTTTCTAAGCACCATAACATCGTTTCACAAGCAATACTTTACGCGCAAATAAGCAAATGAACATATAGATCAGAGTAACCAAAATTTGCAAGAATGTTGAACTATTTGCTCAAGAGCACTACAAATGATCACAAATAAGTTGAGTACATAGTAGCAATAAGCATTCCAATAACCACACATAGGCAATTTGTAATATGTGAATAAGCAGTATTAAACAAATAAATAAGCAGTCACAACATATTATCGAACACATACTTTTTTTTATTTATTAAGAATCATTTTTAAAATGGTATTCCGTTGTCGATATTATCAAAATTCTTTCATTCTTCCTCGAGTCATATTTTCGTCACATTCTCGTATCCAGTTCAAGATGAATTCAATGTTATTTCAATCATTGTTGTGGCACATGTGCAATCCCAACTGATTCAAACAAAATAAATAAGTAAGCAACATTTAGAATATACATAAGCGTATAGTTATGCACATGTAAGCAAACGAATAGCCATAACTAAGCAATTTACTGAGTTGAATAATACAAGCAAGTATTCGTGCATACATAAACAACATTTTAGTATCACTCAAGCAAATTTCTGGGTTGAAAAAACCGTCAACGATTGAATGAATAAGAGTCCATATAAGTATAAGTTTTTAATTTTTTGCATAACATGATATTTCTTCTCAAACAAACTATTATTAATGTGAGAGTTTAAAACACAGTAAAAACTAAGCAACATTTTGCATATGTGTGAGCAAGTATTTAAGCACATATAAGCAATATTCTGGCCATATCAAGCAATTTTAAAAAAAAAAAATGGGCATGACGGAATTTCATGGGATTTTTCTAAATTTAGCACATGGAGTTAAGGAAACATATCATCAAATTTGTTTGGAAATCAACTACATGACGTGGGTTGAATGAAGGATGCCACCAATTGTGGGTAACTCCCTTATTCTCATGGGATTTACTAGATTTAGCCACCTCCCTATTTTTTATTTGGACTAATTTACTCTCATTTTGACTTTACCATTTATTTTATTAACATTAATCAGAATTAATAATAGCCATTGAAATAAGTAGATATGTGGTCTGAATTTGGTCCTATGTACTCATATAATAGAGGGTTCCTATATAACTCTCCCCCTATATATATATATATATATATTACATTTTACATATAGCCAAAATATATGAATATACCCGAATGCATAAAACAGCATAATATTTAAAGCTCATTACAAAATAAAATTTTAAATAAATATATCTTATTTTAATTTTAAGTTTATTTTTATTTTATATCTATAATATAGGTGTCACACTCCTAGTGCAATCTGCATGACTTGATTTTGCCGATAAAAATAAAAATCATACTGATAAAGTGAAAGTCAAAATAGTGAGAGCCAAAAACAAATCAGTCAAAGTAGGAAAAGGGGTCTAGGGCTTTTCTCAGTTTCTCTCCTGTAATTTTCAATTTCAACATTACCCAGCGGTGGCGCTTTTTCATCCCTCCCTATCTATCTGTTCTGAGTTTTCGTTGACGGAGAAGGAGACGGCGGCGGAACACAGTGAGGTAAGGTACCTGGCGATGGCAACTTCGCATTTTGCAACACCGATTTTAGTGTAATGTTGCAAAAATCTAAATGACGTAATTGTGAGCTTGGGATGTTTTTTTTTTTATTTTTGGACTGAGTATAATATTTTAGGTTTTTAGCTAATATATGGGGAAACAGGTACGAAAGTGTTGTGGAATAAGCAATCAAGTTGAAAGACATAATATACTTGAATTGTAAGCTGGGAATTAATTTTGAGATGTTAGAACAATTGTTTTCTTAATATCACGGTCATGAGAGAAAGGAAATTATTAGAAGAAGAAGTTGGAGATGATTAGGAGGGAGAAATTGTTGAAAATTCTTAATTAATTTTTTCTGTTATTGCCTTTATGTTGGTTTAGTAAATTTGAATTTAAAATAGTTATCACTATGATTAAACCCTTTAAAGCTAAAAAAATGTAGTTTATATTCGCATTTCTTTGGAGCATATGCCCAGTTACTTTCTGCGTTATACCCTGCGCATCACTCAAGAATTTCAATAGATAAAAATTTCTACAAGAAAAAAAAATCCATACCATCTAAATTACATTTTAAATACTTGAAACTTGTCATTTTTGTCAGAAAATAAAAAAATAATACAAACATTGCTCTGTACTTTTGTCTAAGAATTTTTTTAGTTAGTTTATGGTAGAGTTTGTGTTTGTGTCCCACATCGCCAATTTGTTGGGCTGCTATTATGTATAAATATGAGTTGGGCACCCTCTCCCTTGAGCTAGCTTTTGGGGATGAGTTCTACCAAGCCCATTTAACATGGTATCAGAGCACCCATGTTTGGTTTGGAGGTGATGCTGGGAATTGGACCCGGTCCATTTGGATTGGCACGCTTGGCGTGAGAGCGGGTGTTAGAGTTTGTGTTTGTGTCCCACATCGCCAATTTGCTGAGCTACTATTATGTATAAATGTGGGTTGAGCCTCTCTCCCCTTGAGCTAGCTTTTGGGGATGAGTTCTACCCAAACCCATTTAACAGTTATTCCTTATATCTACCTTATATCTACTGCAATCATTTTACATGGAGTTAATTTTAGATACATGGGCTAAAGATAATCTTTTTTGTTATAATTAACCATCCATATTTTTATTATATTAATCTTACAAATAGAAATTAATTAGTATTTGCTTTTGGAAAAGTGAAAAGTCTGAAATTAGAAATCCTGATCATCAACTTGTGGGAACTCTTTGTACAGATAAGTTGGCTTTTCCTTACCATTGTCCCTCAAGAACTAGAAAAATAACAAACTATGATGGAAAACCTCATTCATTGGTCAGCGTACATTATGTGTCAGTTGCTTTGCATAGTTAGTAGCCTCTCTTCGGTCGGAATTTACCAGATATTTAGAGATGTCACTTATATCATGTTATTTTCAAATGCATACTTGAAATTGTTAATCTAACACTGCAATATTTTACTTATGAACTCATCGCATGAAGCATAACTTGATTCAGGTGATTAGGTGGTTGGCACTTGAGCGGACATTGTGACTGATTATCCTATTTTTGGACGTGGCTAATTAGCAAGGTTAGTAATTAATGTGCATATGTACACCAATTCCTAATTTCATTTTCAGATTGCAAACTGAAATGCAATTTGTATTGCATATGGAATTGCTATCACATAGTCCTTGAACTATCATATAATTGCTGATTTCAGGGAAAGAAAGCCAAAAAGGGATTTTGGGGGAATCGGGAATCTCAGCTTTAGCAATGGTGCCAGATTTAATTTTCTTAAATTAATGGTGCTTGCATGTCCATTAATTTCCTTTTTCCCCAATGTGACACTGAGTTTGGCGTCATCTTTATTGATTATTGAAAGTCCAGAAATCCATGTCAGATATGCTAGATTTGTGACCATGATGGAAGTGTGCTTTTGCAGCTGTATTTAGGAAGACTCGCGTGGTTTCATAATGTATTAGTTGGAAATTTAAATACCGAAGCCGTGGCATGGACAGTAACTGTATTGAGGCTGCATTTATTTTGTTAAAGTAACAAGTTCATGTGTGTTTGTTAAATGTGTGCAATAACTACCTATTCGGAGAAATATAGCTATTTATCATTTGATTGCTATTATCAATTGTTTATTTGCAATTACCTACTTATCATTAGTATACTATTACTAAGATAATGCATTGAGGAATTGTGGTGTAAATCTTTTCACACTTTATTTTGTTTTAGTATTTAACTTTCTAGTCTTGGTTTATAACTTATATTACTATTATGCTGAGATTTTTTAAACAACTACTTGTCTTAAAAATATTAATTGTTCAAAGTTTCAGATCCTCAGTTTGGAGTAATAACTGCGCTGGATTTATTACAGATTCGTTAAAGTATAAATTTTCATTTTCAGCATTAACTGAGTAAGCTATGTGAGATTAGGTATTTTCTGACTTCTGTGACACAGTGACAATAAAAATTGTGCTGTGGAGTTGTTAGTTTAGTGATCTCTTGGATTTATACGTATGGTTAGTTTAATAACTCTTTTGTCCTCCATAACTTATTTCAGGATGCCGACAAGAAAAAATGTCCATGTCTTTATACAAGAAAACATGACCTCGTGTAGGAAGTTTTGGGGTTTTATGTACACCATGTTTTTTATATTGGCTTGGGCGTCATTTTGTTCAACGAAGGGTGAAACTCAACTTTTTACAACGAGTATTTATGTGGCTATCGGTTTCGTTCTTTACTGGCTAATGTTTATGGTGCTCCCGTTGGTATATCTCATCCATCAAGCTATAAAAGAAAGAGTAGACAGTGCAAAGGTAGTCTTTGGGACAGAAATAATAAATGCATTATATAAGTTTTTGATAACTACGACATTTCCAATCTTTGCCATCTGCATGAGTAGAAGTTTTCAAGACATGGCAACTTTTTGGATGTGCGTCGGATTTGTTGGGAGTGTGTTCTGTTTGTTCATATGCTATGTAAACCCTGCTGACTTTTCGATATATGATGCGTTCTTTGGTTTATGGATGGGCGTCCTTCTCAACTTTGGAGCACCCTCGTGAGAAGTGTGTAGTTATAGTTGTATTTGGAATTTTGATGTTCATTGCCAAGGAAGTCATGGTTCACGAAAAAAATGTGAAGGAGGTTCAGGTTCTCGAAGCTACACATCAAAAGGGTTGATTATTCCTGTGCTGAATCGGTAAGTTTTTAATTTTTTTCTTTTTAATATGTAACTGCCATCAAAATTTTGAATGTTGTCTTTGCATAATCTTTAATGCACTTAAAAATGTTTCTTGTTGTAGAATTGTGAGAGTGTGCATTTGTAATGGACTATGTATGACAAATAATACGTTATGTCAATGGTAATAATGTTTTCATGGTTTTGTTCATTTTAACAGTCTCCTGAAAGGCAAATATGACTTTTTGAAGCACCATGGAGGAGATTTTGGAACTGCCATTGGAGATAGTAAGACTCTGGTGTTACTTGTTTTGTAGTTTTAACATGACATGTAGTTGTGTTGACTTGTTAAATTCTGTACAGTTTGAAATTTGACATTTCAAGTTGAAAATTTTAATATTGTGTAAATTGACTACCGAAGTCCTTATGCCAAGAAATGTAATGCTATTGACAATCAATATTTGGTTCAGATGCATTAGCCAATTATATTTTATTTGTGGAGACTTACGAGTTTCATACTGTAGATGAATGTTAGGAAAAACTACTTGAGAAAGCCTTGAAGCATGATTTTTTTTTTTTTTTTGATATTCTACATATTTAGTTGATTTTCAAGTAAAGATTAAGCTTTTGATGAATTGGAAGTTAGTTTGTAATGTCATCTGCAAATTGCATAACAGCAAAAAAAATAGCTCAAAATAGGAGGTAAGGATCATAAATCTATTGAATTATGAAATTGAAAGGATTGTAATATTCAATGTTTCTTGTGCCTAGAGTTTAGATGTATTTTCAGATGTTAAAACATCTAAAGTAACACGCAGCGGAATAAAGAAAGAGATACAAAATGTAAAATTTATCTACGAGTTAAATGACTTATAAATGTGTTAGTATGGCGAGATTCCACTAGTTAAATAATTAATTACAAATAGAACTATCAAAATGGGTCAGACTCACATGCCCCGCAAAGGTAGGAAGTGGGTTGGGAGTTTAGAAACCCCTGCTAACATTCCCCTTAAAAACATAGATGAAATCAGCATTCTCAACACCATGCCAACGAAGGCTACAATCCTCACGCATAATCCTCTGCTTATGAATGAAAATATACTCATCCGCCGCACCGTTCCTCTCTCCACCAAAGAATCGCCGCAGCTCATCAACCCTACTTGTATCGTTCATCTCCATCGGTATCCTCGATTCGTTCATCAAACTCATCGACGCCTGCACCACCAATCCAACCCTTCTCATTGGCGGATGATCACGCCTACTTGCCATTTTCATAAACACCATGATCTCGAGCCCTCTTCGATCCCGTACTCACCCAAGCTCTCCGAAAATCGTCTTCCATTTCGGACCCATTAAAGAATAATGCCATTCTTTTTATCGATGTGATTGTGGATTTTCTCCTTCAGGCTCCGGAGAGTGTCCGCCGTTTTGTCGACGTCTATTTCGATCTTTCTCGCCGAGAATTTGACCATGATTTTCGTTTTTGGTGGTGGGGTTTGTGTTGATTTGGTGGAGAGGTGGATTATTGTGGCGTCGGAGATGAGTGGGTAATCGGATAAATCAAGGCCGTCGATTAGTTCCCAGTCGAAGATTGTTAGGGTTTGGGAATTTATAGGGACGTTGAGAAAGTGTTGTATTTTCTTCTTGATTTCTAGGATGGGTTCTTGGGGGGCTACATCCATGGAGAATTTGCAGCTTTTCATCATGATAGTGATCTTCATGATGATGATTCTTGAATTTTTTTTTCTTATGATTTTTTAATTTTGGATGGTTTGATTTGAAGAGATAGATTGGTGAGATGGTGTATTTAAAATGAAGAATATCATGAAGAAGAAATGGGAGTTACCAGCTGTTTTGGTCATATTCATTTGGAGTTGCATGTTGTTGAATGATGAATTCATGGCAACATTTGCATGCCAATACATGCAAAATGGGGAGATGCGGCTCAGTCTGTATTCCTCAAATTGGGAATTAGAAAGTAAATCTCAATAAAAGAAAATAGTTGGTGTTTTTTTTTTCTGGGGTTGTGACAATTATTTAGGAAAAAAAAATTAACGAATTCTGAGAATGTGATAAATTAGATGTAAGTAATGTTTTAATGTGAAATGTTGAATGGATGCATTTGATTGATAACTATAAAAGTGAGAATGTATAGTGTATATTGAAAAAAAAAATTATAAATATATATATGCTTAGGCAAAAAGATTTCCTAACGAAAACTTTGCAGATTCTTTTTGTTACCAAACAGGCAAACACTGTTCAAAATTTGATATATTATTAAATGAGCTCCTCATCTAAAAGATGGAAATTGTTTAATATTAAATCTAACACATCCCTATATAAGTATAGGCTTTTCTTTTAAGCTTAGTATTCGTAATTAACCCAAACCTCAAGGGTAACGTTTGTAATCATCCGTATCATATATATACATATATATAATTTATCATTTTATCATATTTTTCAATACAAATTCGAAAAAAGCATAACAAACCAAGCTCCCAAAGATATTCACATATTTTCAACCTATATATAATTCATCAATTTTCCATAACCAAACATACATTCACTTTTGCACAAGTTCTAATAAAACAAAAATTATCTCAATAGGATGGAAAATATTTTCTCATTAAAATGAAAACCAAACGACCCTTAATAACTTCAGCAACCTCAGGTTCAACCCCTAGGGTCACTTTAGTCATTTGACATCTTTAGAGTGGCGACTCACAGAATTGAATATTTAAATCACTTGAAATATTTAAGGACTGGATTTGATACTTAAGACAACTATCAGTGTCATTTGTCTTTCAGATACTACTCAAATGTCATTTTCCCAAAACCTTTTCATAATGAAACAACGATGTCGAAGAAAACCTATTTGCCTCGTAAGAATTCACATAGGGTCAATTCCAACATCCCAAACTAAGAGTAGATTTGTTGTTTACTACTCATGAAATCATCCTACCCACACACGTCCTTCGCTTTATCCTTGTGATCTCTCCCTAGTCCCTCCATCATTTTTCCAAATACTGATGATCCATTCAAGTGAAAAATGAGGTTTGTCATGGTTAGCTGAAAATCGGAAAGAGGAAGGCCTTAGCATACACTCCACTTCTGCAAATTCATAAGCCTACATTTGTTTCATTTCCCCAATCACCAACCGTACATATATTACGCATTTCTCTACTAATACACTAAGCACCCCAAAGCTTCTAAACAAACATACCCTAAGATTCTCACTCTTTTGTAAGGAGGGAATGCGCACGGGCGCGCGTACACACACACACATATATATATACACCATTACTTGTACTCAATCAAGATGCTTCAATTGATGGATCATAGAATCATTTTTGGCATTCCATTCTAATCTCACCGTATCATGGTAGTTTGGTTTGGATAAATGTGATGGTTCAAGAGAAGTTCACATTCCTTCGCATCCCAGAGACATTGCTATTGCAACCAAAACTACTACTCCATCTCCAGCAGGTGATTCTCCTTGAGAATTTTTAGGGTAAATACCAAATAGAGTCGGCAAAGAAAAATAACAAGGATAATTACAAACACTTACCCCGAGAATTAGCCTAATTACGAAAACTTCAGTTATCTTCAAAATTACAAAACACACCCTTGATTTTTGTTTTTACCTAACAACTATCCATTTCTTTTTTTTTTTTGCCCCCCGAAATGATAGAATTGAAATGCACTAAAAGTTATACTTTGGCGGTCAAATGACCCACAATCCTTGTGGAAACAACAAAAAAAACCTCCAAATAGGACTTAGGGGAGGACCAACTCAAATAGACTGGCCTAGGAATCAGGCAAAATCAGATGGCAAAAAAAGAAAGAAAGCTCACAAAAACTCCACTGAACAGTAGCCCAAGTTCGTAGAATCAGGGGTGAACTAACTCTCATCAAAAGCAAAACTCTAGCCTCTTGAGGTGTAATTTGTAAAGTAGAAACAAATGTCAATTGAGTATTTGTAATTTTAAAAGATAACTGAGTTATTTTGTAATTAAGCTAAACCTCAGGGGTAGTTTTTGTAATTAGCACAAAAAAAAATTGATGAACAAGGGATCCTGCTGTGCAAAAATGTAAAACTAAAGTAACTGTGATAACTTAAAACGAATCATGAGAGAGAGAGAGAGAGAGAGACTTTACATTCACCTTCGCCAAGATCTGCTCCAAAACTAAATAAAGATTCATAATATAACCCCCCAACATCATATCCACCACTCCAACATATTCCTTATTATCAATTTGCCTTTATCTACTGTCATCATTACCTCACCTGATAATTATCCTGTTAGAAAAATGTAATGAAAGAAGAGAAGCAGACCTCGATGGAAGGATGATATCCCTGCAATGTTGAAAGAACGAATCAATCACTTCAGCACAAAGATACTTTTCAAATTGGCGATAATCGGGCCTTACTTTGAAGTTCTTAACCAATTGAAATAATATTCCTTTGGAATTGCACAAACACTATTTCTTGATGGAGAGATATATGCCAGATATGATGGCAACTCCTGCCACTGTAACTCCAATAGTGCTGAGTATCTTGCGCACCGAGATAGTATTTCTTTGAGACGGTATGGTGAGAATTTCTTTTATCTGTAAAGAGAACAAACATGAAGCCGTGAACTTCTGAAACGAAAGCACTGCTGGGATTCAAGTTCTCACGAGTACTTTTTAAGATCAGAACAAAAATACCAATAGCTTGGAGAAACAAATATAGTCGGATTACAGACTTGCTAGTTTTAGTACAAATTGTATGAGAGTATATTCATCGAGTTTATCTAAAGTAACTTGCATGTCGACCTCCCCGAATCCTACTGTGCTTTAATACCCAACTATAGAGAGAAGACACAATTTTCTGTATGCCTAAGCACTCTGTGCCTTACTCAACATATTCCTCAGTCGGGTGTAAAAAACATTGGAAAAAGCAATTTTAAGTGGTAAGTGTTCAGGCATAAGAACTTTTATGTGGTAAAGTTCTCTCCTGAGATGAAATGTGAGGAATCTCAACAATCATTTGTCAGGGTTCTTTATTCATGGGGTAAAGAGCACAAACAAGTAAATTCAAGAAAGTGAACTGCCATTTGCCCTATTTATGGCGTTATTGTGAAGCATAGACTTCAGAATTGCCAAGTATGTTACAGCATAAGGAACATAAAATACACTTACATCAACAGGCTGTTTCCAGTTCTTCTGGATTCCTGGTAGGTGCCCCTTTCCCACAACTGCTACTACTGAATTATGCTCGCTGGCAATTTTTAATAACTTGGCTGACATATATCTAAACAGAACAAAATCAGGAACTTTCTTCAGAAAGAGGCTTCAGACAAAAGGAGGCTAAATAATAATTGTAACTGAAGTTGAAGAACTCTAAAAGAGTTATAGGATCAAACTTCAAAATGTAAGAGTATATACCATGACAGTTGCACAGTATAAATCAAAAGCACGCGTACATAAGCAATAATATCAAAAAAGAAATCAAAAGTGGTTTTTCATATTGAATCAATTGAAAAATTTTGATATAAAAGCTGGAGAAGATGACATGGGCTTCCCATGGAAAAAGGGTTAACAAGAGATGAGATCAAGAAACAGAGAGACGACAAACAACAAATAACGAAAAGCAGAATTTTGATGGCAAACAGATATAATACAGTACCATGATGAGATTAAGTTCAGCAACTTCAACTATATACCCCACTCAAACTTTCACAACATGCTTCGTGATACTTGCCAATCTGTGGAGCTTAGGATGAAAATGAAAAGACTTATCTTAGAACTTTCCTCATTTACTGCATCAGAAGAACATACTAGGTGTTTTATTGCCGCAACATGAAGAAAGCTTAGGAATGGGTTGAAGTTAAGGGAGTTTTGGTTTCATTTTCAAATGCCATCAGTTATTTACTATTTTAAACCTGGAAAACATGTTTGTTTTTATCCATTTTCAACTAAAATACCACTTTTTCCACATTTCGTATTTTTATAAAATCACTTCAAATCCACATACCTATTGAGTCAAAGTGGTGGAACCCAAATTATTAATATTCGATTTTATGTTTCAGTGATGTTAAAAAACTTAAAAGCCCATGAACTCATTAAACAATAATAATTTAATCCAGCATAATTAGACTGACTAGACAAACAAAAAAATGAATCACATTAATTGTTTCTCTTATAATAGATATTATTTTCAATTCAATAAAGTCAAAGTTTCTAAATCCAAATGCATTCTCATTTATACAGAAACCAACATAAAAATGAAAATACATTTAAAAACACAAATGAAATTCAGGCCCATTTGTTTTCATTCCAAAAGGCATCTTCCCATATTTACTCTGAGAGTTTGAGTTGAGACTCTGGAAATGCATTTGTTTTACCCTCTTTCATAAACGATAAAAATTATTTTCCTTTTCAAACCTACTAACATCCACATCTTTTCATACACTTACCATACCTTACTTCAAACCTCATAAGATTTCACGTCTTCTCATACAAAAAATATAATAAAATAAAACCATAAACCAAATACGTTTCATTCCAAAAACCTATCAATGAAAGCATAACTAATCTAAACATATTATTTTTGCACGAACTACAACCTTAAAACTGCTGAAATCATGGAAATGAATTTGAAAATAGAACCTAAAAAGGCTTCGTCTTGAATTTACAAATAAGCTCTACCAAGGATTAAACAGTTAATTCCTAATGATTAATCATTCTCTAATACAAGTAATTACTTGTAAAACATTAATTACTAGAGCTGTGGGTAACTAAATCTTCACAGTCAAGTTTTTCTTATTTTAGAAAATGAAATATATTGTTCCCATTCACAACACATTATGCATAGAGTAGCTGCTAAGTCTTTTATTTTCTTGTGAATACCTGCACTCTCAGAAATTTGTGATCTGAAGAAGAAAGGTTATGTACTTGGCTTTAGAAACTAATTTCAACAATTTACCACAGTTAATGCAAAATAACTGGTCCTCTTACTTCTCCCAGACAAACGACGACATCTTATAACCAAACTCTCAACATGTAAACAAAAGCAACTGATCTCTGCAAGTCATGTTCTCCTACTGACTCTACCATTTATCATTTGTCCTGGACGGATTAAGCAAACTCATCCAACACAGGTGTCAACTCCAGTGCAGACACATAAGAAACAAACATCCACATGTATCTTTCAATCTTCACACACAATTCAGACAACCCTACCCCTTTATGATAATGGAGGAGAAAGTACAGAAGCAAACATATAACTAAAATTTGAGCCAAAATATCTCACGTGACCTCGAGCATTTAAGATAAGCTAAATGATAAGTGAAGAATAAACTGGAAAGAAAAGAATATTTACTGGTCACGCTCATGCACAAGGGTTTCCATGAGTGTTGGAAACTGCTTGCTCATCTCCTGAATTACGAGAGTAAGCATGTCAACATCATCCATTTCCTTCAGCTGCACAAAGACCAAAGACTTTGAGCTCGTTTATTTTTTTTTTCAAGGTGAACTTTCGGTTTCTCATTGTGTCTTGGTTACTGAGTTAAAAATATGTTCATAATAAAATATATATAGGTTTGGAAAATGAGAATATGTTTTCTAAGTACAGTTTTTGTGTTATAGGTAGGTTCCACTTTGAACATCAAGTTACATAAAATAATTAATTGGATAAATATATATGTAGTGTGTCCCACCGAAATGATATAATGTAGTGGGCAGTGATTCACTTTTGAATATTTAATTTCGATATGATAAGTGATAACCTAATAGATGATGTATAAGTGCAGGATCTCCCTAAAACAATGTTGTTTGGAAATAATATATGTGATAATTAGTTGAAATTGGTAAAAGTGGGTCCACTTCCAATATTTAGACTGGATAAGATGGTTTCTAGGTAATGGGCCTCACTGCAATGACGTTGTTTGAAAATAATTATATATTATGCAAATAAAAGTTGCAATATACTAATGAAAATTGGGAATGAGAATTGAAAAATGAAAATATGAAAGGATATCTCCACTGAGATAGATAAAACAAACTTTTTCGGAGTTGTGCATAGCAGAAAACAGAAAAGATGCTTTTAAAAGAAAAACAAACAATCCCTTATTATTGCTCATCATAAAATACGAGTCCCACAAATATAAAATAATAATACAAACAAGATGCGCCACTCTTACAAGGTAAGAGAGTATACCGCTTTACTGAGAACATCAGGATCTGGCAAGAAAACTGCTTGAAACATCAAGGAGTATAACAGTTTTGTCTTGTGCCAAAGAGGCATTTTCGCCCATGTTCTCCGCAATGTGATCTGCCAAAATCAAAATTAGAGAAGCAAGTCAAAGTAAATTGTTTTAGAATTTATTTGCACGACACCAATTTAGTGTACAGGTAAGAGCACTATAAAACAGCTTCGAACATTTAAAATTAGAAAGCTTTGATGTGTAAGGGCAATGGAAAGGATGATGCCTCTTTCAGTTTTTAATTACGTCAATAAAGCTCTATGTAACACAAAGGCAGAGGACAAAGCTAATCTGGTGTGAAAGACTGAAAATACATAAAACGTTAAACATGGCCGTCAAAAGCATTTGGAAAAGAAAAAAAGTACATCTATCTTTTAGTAGAAGAAGAGCTGAGCTAGCAATGAATTTGTCACAAAGGTCATCAGAAATAACACCAGATTCATGTTATTCAAAAGTTGCACAAACATAAAGAGTACTAGCTTACTTGGACAGGTCGATCACCAAGTATAACCTTGCCACCATATTTCATTGCTTCTTCATATGCCACACGAAACTCTGCCCCGGGAAAAACTTCAAGCTTACTAGCAACCTAGTACAAGACAGATTGCATATGAGACATCAAGTTGTAAAATTCGTTTGAGATGTTTAAAGTGGCCAAAAAGATGCTTTGCTTGTGAGACAACTAGCATACATGAAAGATATCATCATACCTTAGCAAGAAACCAGCTATAAAGTATCCCAAACAGATTCTGATTTTTCTTCCACATCTCCACCATTTCTCCGGCGGTCGGCACCTGCAACACATCTGAATTCAATTCCAGGCTCTGACTCAAGAATCAAGAATCTCATCATCAGAATGAAATAAAATCTTAAAAGGTCAGGGACGGAGTGACCTGGTTAATGATTCAATAAGTTCTCAATAAATAACCAAGCGCAGTGAGTAATAAGAAGAAGATGATTTTAAATCGTTGTTTAAGGTCAAGGGTTTTCAGGGAAGAAATATTAGGTCCCTAAGCAAGACTATATAGTTACAAAGATCCGACAGACCACAATCAAATGTCAGTGCAAGATAGAAGTGATATATTGCGGTTGATAATATATATTAACGAATGCATGTTATAATTTCATGAATACATGATTCCCTAGATCATATATGAATTCCTGACAACACTTACACAACCACACCTAGATAATAAGAGTGCTCCAATATAGGAATATATATATATATATATAACACTAAAATCAGACAAGTTCAAAAGCATTGTATAACAGTGAGATTGACAAAATATCAGTAAATCACAAGTAATCTTACAAGACGGAACACTTTATTGGAGCAGGATGAGAGAGAGAATATAAAAAAAATTCAATCCTCTTAAAAAGAAACAGCGGACAATAATCATCTGATGTTGGAAAATAGGTTCAAATGTGCAACTAGACGTATAATAAGTGTCAGGATTCATGTTGCAACGTGTCTCCATACAAAATTGTGGAGTCACGATGCTGCAATACTTTTCTTGTCTTTCTCTTATCACCCTACTGTACGACAAATGCCATCATGATGAAGAGGGTGTTGCATAATAAGGGTAGGATACTTATTATTATGACTATGCTTAAACTCCTAACCCCAGCATTGTGTTGCTCTAACAAAAACATATGTTTGGCATAATGATAAACCAAAGAACTCATGAAACAACACACAAAACACTTTATGCCATGGATCCTGATTTTGAGAAGGCAAGTAACAGAGTGAAAATGGAACTGGGCACAGGTAAAAGGACTATCACAGCAAAGGAAATGGCTGTTGGCTAAACAGCAAGAAAAGGAGACATTTCTGTTAACAAGGAGAGTGGTTTTAGTTCTCCACGCAGTAGAGCAATAAGTAGGAGAGACCACCTCAACATCTTGTGATTGGTATTTCACTCGCTTACCATAAACTAAACGCCCTTAGTTCTAATATAAGCTTTAAGCATTCAACATTTACAAATTGATGCCAGCACATTCTTTAACTTTTGCATTTAATCGTATCATAGTATTCTCATCTGATTTTGTGTAGTAGCTTTCCGAACTTGGAAACAAAAGTTCACAACATGAAATTGTGCTAATCCTCTTATCAACCTAAAATGCGGCCACCCATATTCTACAACAAACTAAACTTGCAACGTGTAATATGGCGTAATGAAACAGAATCAGCTCAGTGGGAAGCCTGTTTCCCACACTCAATATGCATGAACATCTTAAAGAAATCAAGAATTCATGGCTCTATGGCTGCCATTTTCTTGATAGTTTCATACTAATTGCTACAATTAACTTGAAAAAATAAATATATAGTAAAGGAAACACATGTAAAGGATAAACAAGGGACACCTTGAAATTTTGAGGTGCAAGTACAGCAACGCGGCCAGCACATAACTCCAAAAAAACAACCTGTAACAAACAAATGTCTTAAGACATTACTATAATTAAAAATGAAAAAGTACCAAGGGAGAAAACAATAGCCCCAAAAACACCTAAAATACAGTAGAAACGAATACTAGCATACTATACATCAACTTATCAAGCAATGTATTCCAACTTTCAAAGAGAGGCACCTGTGGCTTCAAGAAATCAATCACAGCTTGAACTTCTTTGCAAGATTCCTACAAATGCAACAACAAATAAATTAAAACAATTTTATGTTAATACCAGTGCCTTTCATTCCATTTCTAAGTTACAAAGGGAACAATTTATGAAAAGATAAGCAAGATTTTCCACGCAAGTCTGCATAGAAAGAAGGCAGAACATACCCGGTGTAATAAAAATTGCCTCATTGTGTACAGGAAACGAGTCCAAGTCAATCATATCACATACTACTTGTTAAGTAAGTAAAAGGACAGAAATGCCAATAACAAAGTACATGTGAGCAATGCAAATTATTTAGTGCACCAGCACTGATGGTACGACATTTCAGGATGCAGTATCAGACACGAGTTTTTCATTATACGTTTACCGTCTAGAGTGTTCATAGATTAATTCTACTTCATGCAATATCCATTTCTATTATCATCTTTGAATGACAATTCGTAAAGCCAACACCGTTTGCAGCAACAATGAAACAATAAAATGAAGATTGACCTTCGAATAAAAAACAAAAAGAAAAACAAAAACATATTTAAAAAAAAGAATCCTAATTGTATCAATTTTTCGGCTTCAAATTAATATTTATTCATGAATAACAAGTGATAGAGCCAATAAAGTTAATTATCAAAGAACCACCACCAAATGATGCTTCAACTAGGGATGGCAATGGGGTGGGTAGGCCAAGACCCAGACCCGCCCCGTGCCTAGAACGGGGCGGGGCGGCCCGTTCTGCCCCGTTTTAAATTAAATTAAATTGAAAAAAATATATATATTTATAAAATATTATTTACAAAATTCATTATTATCAATTTATAAATATTAAATATAATATAAGAATACAAAAAAAATATATTATAATATATATAATATATATTTTAAAACTATAAATTTTAGGCGGGGCGGCGCGGAAGTGATACCCAAACCCGCCCCGCCCCGGCCCTGAGTCACGGGGCGGGGCGACCCAAACGGGGCGGGCCAGATCGGGTCGAAATTGCCATCTCTAACTTCAACCAAATATGCAAAAAGAATTGGAAACACCGAATGGAAGTTCACAAAGAAAAAAAGAAACCCAATTTTCCATACAAAGAAAATTAATTCCGAAATTTTATTCAAACGAGGTTAAGAAATAAATTTTTCACACCTATAAACAACAAAATGAACCTTGTGTTTCCATTGGTTGATGCTCTAATCAAAACTCCCAGAAGAGAATTAAGATTGATACGGGCGTATTAGCTTAGTTCATATAAAAATATTAAACAAATATGGCAGAATTCTTTTCATAATATACATAACATTACAATCCTTAGCATATTGGATATAGCTAAAACTCTAAATTAGGGATCATGCAAAATAAATACGAGCAGCCATGTTATTTACTTGAAATCAAAACTTGTAGACACGTGCAGAGTTTTGCACATTTTGTAGAATGACTAATTTTTGGGCCTCAACTGCAATAGCTCAATGTAAGGGATATCTTATGAATTACACAAATCAAGAGATGAAAACAAACGTAAGATGTAATAAAAGAAGATCAAGTGACTAAGAGTAAATTTCACATTCCCTTAAACATGAGAAGAAAAAGAAATACGTCACTATAAAATAGGAACTACAGTCGGGCAGCTAAAAGATATATCTTTCTTTCAAATTAATTGCAATCTTAAGAATTACCAATCAAAAAACAAAAAAAAAAAACAATTGTGCAAAGAACTACATTTTTCCTCGAATAACGAACAGAAACATAACAATCACCAAGAAGCCATTTGTAAAACAAAATAGAGGGCATTGCCTCCATTACAAACCCCTTTGTAAAACAAAATAGATAAGACATGCCTCCATTACAAACCCCTTTGTAAAACAAAATAGATAAGACATGCCTCCATTACAAAATGAATTAATTACTCCTTCCACCTTAACAGCACAAATCTGAAAATGATAATTAATTGAAAAATGTATGACACCAATATCCACCAATAAGCATTACCAATCCCTTAATTTACAACATCTTCACCCTTCCCCCAGAACACGTACCTAACACTATGAAAACCTAAAACAGTCAACTGGATAAGCCAATAATAACCGAAAATTCAGCAATCAAACTTTCAGTAGGGCCAAAGAATTCAAGAAACCCAACAGAAAAATGATCAATGGAAACAAAAAGACTTAGAATTAAATTCTCAACAAGGAAAGCCAATAAAAACCAACAGAAAAAACAAATAATTGAAAACAAAAATATCGAATTATAATACATTACCGTAGAAACGTGGGCGGTTCCGACCAAATAAACATCACACACGCCCCCCTCGGCCGCCGTATCGCACGTGAGCATCACCGCACTACTAGAAAGCTCCGGAGGCAGGATTTGCCTCTCATAAAAATAATTATTCTCATTACTTCCACCCTCATTATCAGGCAGAGCTTCATTGTTATCGCCCGAGGAATGATCCCCTTCCTCTACGTGCACAAAATCATCGACTCCGTTGGTCGCCGCAGGAGACGGAGGGTCCATCACTCGGCGGCGAGATGAGTGTATGAAGGCAAGAGATCTAAGAGGCGGATTGAGGCGTAGAAACCGTTTCGGAATGGCGGTGACGGTGACGGTGACGGTGGCGGTGGCGGTGAAGAAAGCGAGGAAGTGCTGTGCCGAGGTGAGACGATTTAATCGGTGCATATGAAGTGAGTACGGATTTTAGACGAGAATTATATATAAATATATAGTAATAAATAACAATTCAATTGGGGATTAAAATATCCTTTCAATAATGTTTAATTGTTTATTGATGATTTGTTTTCAAAAAAAATTGTTAAAACAATAATATTAAAAGAATAATTAATTGCTTTTTAACGTAATAATACATAAGAATATACTTAACTAACTTCTTTTCCCTATTGTGAAGCAAAGTATATAAATTGTAAAAGGTTTTTGCCCGGATATCTTTTCTTTTAAAAAAAAACTAGAAATATTATTAATCAAGATGGTTCTTGTTACAAAGATTAAAAAGAGAAGAAACAATAAAATTCAGGAGCGATTCGCAGATAGTTGACCGAGTGTGGAAAGAGTAGAGATGTTAAACTACTTTTACTGGCGCTAGAGGGTCGGATCTAATGGACTTTAAAATGGGTTTGGGGGTTTCGGGCTAAAACGGGTCGACAATATTAGAACCTAACTCTAACCCTAGCGGGCTTCGGGCTAAACGGGTCACTATCGGGCTATCAATCAAAAAAATAAAAATTATATATTTAAGTCTAAAATTTTAAACTCGAACATATATAACATTTAAGTTGAACATTTTAAGCTAAAGTATTAATTATAAAAAAGTCATGCATAGTTTATAATTACACAATATTAACAAAAATGTAAAAATTAAAATATTTTATAATCTAAATTTTAAAAATAAAACCATAGTAATAAAAGATACCATTATTTACCCATATAAAATGGGAAAATTTAAATCTTTTTTTTTAAAAAAATTACTCAAATGACTATAAGTCATAATTTTTAAAATTATATATTTAAATCTATTAAAGATGGGGAGATGTGATTTTGAAAATATATATTTAGTAATAGGTATTACGTAATAAACTAGATATATAATAGTAGAATTATATATATAGTTTTTCAAAAAACGCAATTAGCGGGCTAGCCCGGTTAACCTACGGGATAGCCCTAACGGGCCTCGGGCTAAACGGTCCGGCTCAAAAAGGTCCGGATTTAAACGGGTCAAAATAATTAGGCTCTAACCCTCTTTTTCGGTTTAAACGGTCCGGGCCAACAGGCCGCGGCTCGTTTAACATCTCTAGGAAAGAGATGGCTTAGCTAACAGATGAGCACTCTCATTTACTTGCCTTCTAACATATGTCCAAATTATAGATAACCAATTCTCATATGTCCAAATTCGAAGCGGCAATGGGATCTGAAACACTTTTAGCATCAAGCTAAAAATGACCTTTTGAATAGCCTAAAGAACGAACCTATTGGAGGCCTTCGAGTAAGCCCAAAGTTTCACCTTCATGTACGCTAAACCAACTTGAAAAATGGAGCGGCAAGCAATTGTGGCACCATTGTCGTCTTTCAGCTTGTTTGTTTTTCATGATGGGATTAGACTAAGTTTGTGATAGGATTGGATATCACTGTAGCATGATAAAATAATTTCGTGTTTGTTATTCATGATTCCGTTTTTTTAAAACATTGGATTATGTCTTAAACCTCTGTTTGTTATTTAAGATTAGTTTGGATAAGTGTGTGAAATGACCAAAAACCACCCCCATTGTTTTTCTTATCTTAATCGTTACAGAAATCATAAAACACTTCATACAAAAACGTCAGACCTTCTCTAGGGTTTCCAAACCCAATGAATCGCGACCGAGCAGTCGATTGAAATATCAATTCTTGTGTACCAGTTGCATCTTGTAAGTTATCCCCATAATTTCTTGAAGTTTAATTGACGAATGATTGCAGATTTTAGTAAATATCATTTTATATGTTTTTATGTGAGTTTAGGTATGGATTATATGTTTTTGATTTCGTAAATTCAATTTTGATACAAATTCCTTTAAAAACATGTTAAAGATATGTATTATTAGTACGCGATTTGGGTGAACAATATTTCGACATTACCTGAGTTAATACGGTTTCAATGTTATCTTTGCGATATATTTTTTTTCATGAAGCTATTGGCCGTTCATTCCAAATTTTACATTCTGTGTATTTGCAGTGGAAAGTGGAATCAAAAATTCGGGGAATATTATTGATAGATTAATTTCGATATTGAAAACCTTTTGCTCGCTTTGTATTATTGAGAATTGGATTTAATGTTAAATGTAAAATTTTTATTGTATGGTTGTTCAAGAAAGAAAATTGATTAAATCCAGATGACCGTGTGCCTAAAAATGATTGTATATATTGTATTCAACTTTGTATTGAACTCTTTCGAGTAATGGTCATGGAAAACTCAGACCCTTTGTGTATCTGAGTTATTTTTTTTTTTATTCTGTTAAGTGCTTTATATTAGTGAATTTAAATGTGGAGCTTTTGAGACTAGTCTATGTAACTGTGATCTTCATTGATAATGATGAAAACATTGTAACTACAATTTGTATTCAATATCAGTTATAAGAATGAGCAATACCAATACCGATCCATTCTCGATGGGAAGCAGTGAGACATCGAATTATAAAACATGTTCTTGTGATGGTCCTGTGCGATGCCATTGTGGATTTTTGTTAAAGGTTCAGACCTCGAAAACCAAATCCAATCCTGGTAGATTGTTTATGTCATGTCTAGAGAGGGGTAAGACATTGGTAATACATACATCGATCATCCATTTTTGTGTTCCATTTATTGTTTTCATTTTCTGAATTGGCGGAACCCAATAACAAATTACATTGCGATCTAGGGATGGCAATGGGGCGGGCGGGCGGGTAATTGAATACCCGGACCCGCCCCGTCTGCTAGTTACCCCGCGCCCGCCCGCCCGTGCCCAGCACGGTCCAAAATGGTGGCCCCGTGTCCGCCCCCGCCCCGCCCCATTTTGAATTTTTTTAACTTAAAATTAATTTAACAAAGTGTATTTTTTTATTTTTTTGTGAAATTTAAATATATTTTTATATTTTATAATATTCTATAATGTATTATTGTAAATGTATTTTTTTGTGAAAGCTAAATGTATTTTTTTATTTTTATAATATCATATAATAATAATATTAGTGTATATATCTCTTCATGGCGGGGGGGTAGGGCAATTACAATACCCGGACACGCCCGCCTCGTCAGTGGGCGGGGCCGCCCACCCCATCCTCGAGCGGGCCAGGTCCGCCCCGCCCAAACACCACGGGTCGGCCGGGTCAGTCCATATTGTCATCCCTATTGCGGCTTTAACAAATGTGGATTCTTTAAATGGTGCTCTCCGCCTATATGTGTAGGTCCCAAGGGGTGTAAGTGTAAGGTTTAGAAGGGGAGTTGAATAAACCTTACCAAATTTTTGATTTAGTCCTTTTAAAAATTCGAGTTGATACTACACGTTGTGTCCTTGGTGGATGACAGACCAATTTAGTTAATCAAGAGAGTTAGTCTCTCAACGGACTCAACCGAGCATTCTTTGAATAACTCAAATTTTGTTAAGTCTAAATTAACTCAACTGTGGTTTGTTTTTTGGAAGACTTAACACCCTTAAGTTTGGTTAAGTAGAGATTTAGAGCTTGATTTAGTACTTAGAGATTATCTAATGGATAGCAAATATGTCACAGAAATAAACACATATGATGCAAGAATTAAAGTGATGAAATGTAAATGACACAATAAGATTTTTATAGAGGTTCAAGATGGGGTAATTCTTCTACTCATTTCTTCTCCAACTCCCGGAGGAATCCACTAGGTATTGATCGATATAAAAGTGGTAACAAGTCTTGATCACACAAATGACTTGATCCTTTGGGACTCGATCCGAGACGCCTTGATCACTCACCGGCTTCTCGTGCGACTCGGCTTCTTCTTCACAGGCAAAAACTTGCTACTACTGACTCACTTGCTCAAGCTCTTTGGATTTGATCACGGAGCCCTCCAAAAGCTCAAGACTTGGTTCGACTTGAACCTTCCTACAATCCTTCGAGGAATGTAGACCCCTTGATTTTTCATTTTCCTCTTCAACCGATTGAAGTTATCTTTCCTTCACAGTGAGTGTTGGATTGATGTTCTTCGTAGTGTAGGCTTGAGGATTGAGAATATTTTAGGTTTGATTCTAATAATTTCTTGAACGTTTTTGGTTACCTGTCTTTCCTTCTCTCGAGTGATTCTCACCTTTTATAGTGATCTTTCAAAAATCGCCCGTTGAAGAGATAGCTTATTTTTGAAAGTCACTTGCGTCGTTGGCTTGTCTTGTTGCGATCCTTGGAATTGCCATTTCCTCGTATGAATTGTTTTTCACCTTTTCGAGTTCGACACGGTGTAGTGCTTCCCATTGGTTTATTCCTTTTGCACGCTTCCTGGGACTCGAGCACTTCGAGAAAGGTAGTATGGAGATATTACTTGTTTAGGTAATTCTCTTGATTTACGTGCGCAACGGATCTTTTTCATTATCTCGACTTGATTGCATTTCCTTGTTTTCCCCAGGTGACTTAGAGTCGCCTTCCAATCATCAGGTGACTCTTCATCACTTCAACTTGAGACTTGGCTTTTCTTGAGTTGACTTGACGATACTCCACTCACCGCATCTCACCGCTTCTTTCAAGATAGAGTTCCCGTCTACTCTTCTTTGCCATACTCGGTTGTCTTGCAATGAGTCTTCCTTCTAGTCTCCGGTTTGTCTTCTTGCATGTTTGGGCGTGGTGACTTAACTCACTTTTGGCCCCATTTATTACAATGTAGTTTACAACAAAAATGGGGTGCCAACTTCCTATTCTAAGTTTTACATGGCATTCATCAAAATCTAAACAATAAATTTCCTAACAATTTCCCCCTTTTGATGATGCCAAAACTTAAACCATTCAAGAATGTAAATAGCAAAGATACATACGATAGTGTATTCACATAGAATGTATGCGTAGAATCAATCCTTTTATTGATCATAACATTCTTGTTCTTTTACACAACTATTTACAAGGTGTATCGAGCAAACATTTGTCTACACAAAAAAAAATGAAGAATTTATAGCTTTATTGCGGAAGACTTACATAGTATGTATTTACATAATAAAATACCTCAAGGGGTGGACAAAGAACACTTCATCTCCTTCATTGCCTCCTTTCTTTCATCTTGTTCAAAGATATTCTCGCTCTTCTTCTCTTTTTCTCATCGTCACCGCTTTTTCTTCTTCTTTTCATATGCCTTCCTGGCAGCTTCATCTCTTCTTAATCTTTCTTGTCTTTCCTCCCATAGCCGAGTTTGTCTCTTGTTTTCTTCTTCTATTCTTTTCGCATACTCAAGATTACTTTTAGCCACTTGAAAATTTGCTATTTGGTCAAGACCCCAAGAGATCCCTCCTTTCTTGCCTGGATCTACGTGTTCAATGTTTTTGGGCGAGGCCTGTCCAAACCTCTTCCTCCACCGCCGCTTCTTCCTCTACCTCTAGGCGTGTATTGTCTTGGGGTCTTCTTCTTTCCAGGTTGAGTGACCGGCGGAGTGACCAAAGCAGAGAGATCGCCGGTAGTCTGCGCTGTCGCCTTCTTCACATAACGTGAGACCCTTTTCCCGATACAAGTCCCAAGCTTGAGCCATAGACATATTTGCAAAGTATCCTTCGGATGCGGCGTTTTAAATTCATCAACTGATCGTGGCTCGTCCCGACATCCGAGATGGCATAAGTGTCTCGTCCACCGGAATGCCTCCATGTTGTTTCAAGATGTTCATAACTCGGGCATCCATTCTTCCTTCCACTTCCTCCATCCCCTCGCTTCAATTGTCTTTCTCTTTTCGGCCATAGATATAGCAGAGTGTTGGAGTGGCGGTCACAGGGGAGTTTGTCTGGCGATAATGTCACCAGTGACAAGACCTTGTTGGGGGTTTGTACGATCATCAAGGTCACATCTTTCGATCCTTCCCCTCAACGGACTTTCCTTTCTTTTGTTTCAACACTTCCTCACCATTTGTCTTTCCTCTCGCAAATGCATCCACTTTTTCAAACGGATCTCTTACGTGCTTTAAGGTATTCATCTTCCCCTTTTTGGCATCGGCAAAGGAGAGAGAACGCCTGAAACATATCTTGCAAGCGAAGTCGAGCCTGTTGATAGTTGAGTTCTGCTCTCGAGTCCGCTGCGCGGAGTATGCGGCACGAAATTCGAGCGAGTAGCGTTGGACTCTCTGAAATTAGCTTCATTTCAGCCATGAGAAGGCTGAATTTTCTGTCCATATTTGCTTCCAGGGCACGCCGGAGATCACTCTTATTTTGCTCACGCAGCAGCTTTATCTCGGCAGTGTGAGCTTCATGCATGTGCTCAATGTGTTCTCTCAATTTCGTTTTTGCATCGATTCTCGGCTCTCCATACCAAAGACTTGTTGAACAATATCCTGAAGTATCTAACTTGTTCCACACGCATTGTTTCTTCTTTGTTGCCACCATTCCCGATCCCGATTGTTATGTCTCTAAAGTCGCCAGTAAGATTGGCATCTTTGTTGTCCAATCGCATGTCCATAGAGGCCTGGTGCCTCTCCATCCATTCAATCTCGGAAATAATGCTTTGAACACCTCCCGAACTTCAAATTGTTTTTCCGATGCGGTGATGGCCGCAAATCAAAGTCATAGTCACCGAACGATGGTACTGACGAGATGACGGAGCGGTGCGTGGAAGCGTGCGAGCTCGTTCTCGACTCTTCGGGAGGTCGGGTACCTCCGGAAAAAGGAAAAGATTCTATAAAGGAATCATCACGACCAACCGTATTTGTTCGATGATGAGAGGTGCGTGAAGTTCCTTTTGGAGTCGAACTCTGCTGCGGCTTGGGAGCTGCGCGTGATGGACTGACTGTTTGTTCACCGGGTCTGTTGTGAAGTGGACCCGACTTGCCGAGCCTCAGTTGTCTCTCAACAACCGTTGGTCTCACTGGTTTCTCCAATTGAGTGGATGGTCCTCGGCCTTATCGAAGCGTCATCGGACGATGATGAGATTTCCATTGGTGGCTCATCATCAAAATTGAAAGTTTGACGAGTAGTCTTGAGATCGACTTGCTCGTCTAGGAACATCCGCAATGAGTCTTTTGGATCATCGCGGGGATGACTCAACTTCTTCGTCGCTTCCGATCCCGGAAAGGTTACATCGGGATTATCCTGGGAATCATGAAGCGCTTTATCTCCTTTTCGGATGGGTCAATGATAGCGGGAGGGATGTTCTCTACTTGACTTCTTTACCCCGAAGTCTCAACCTCCTGTGGGCCTTCATTACCTCCTGCGATCTCGACTGCGCAGCGAGGCCTGACCTCCCTTTCGACAAAGTGTCACCACTGTCTTAGGGTCTTCTCGTGGTGGCATCCATTGGAGTCTCAACCCCATGGATTGCACTTTCATCGCCCAGTGTTAACTCCCGGGGTTGTTCCTTCCTCGTGCCTCGACCGCATCGCGGCGTCATTAGCCTTCAGAGCGGTTGGCACCTCACCGAGACATTTCAACTATCGAGCTTCGTTGATGGCAACTTGTCTTTGCTTCGTTTTGCGTTTGTACTTTCTCCACTTCGCCTCCTAGATTCGTTGTGGAGTCATCTCGCAAAGATTCTCCGACCTTGCTGCGGTGGAGGGAGTTTCCCCCTCGGCGCACCACCGAGTAACTTGGAATGGGGTCACTCGTCTCCAAACTCCCGGTTGTTTCTCGAGTGTTCAAATTGGGGCGGTGGGTAAGATACCTTCGTTAGGGGTTGGCTCAATCGGGGGTCCCCACTAACCCGCCATTCATCGCCATTCCCTTAATTCCTTCTTCCGAGTGAGTGGGAAGTGGTGGCAAAGAACAACGATGGCGATTTCTTTGAACCACTCCCATTGGATCGATTTCGGTGAGTTACGAGGACTCTCCTGGTCCCTCCATCATGCTCTTCTCATGAAGAATTCTAGATTCATGCATGGCTTGCTGCATTTGCAACTCTTCTCGTGGGCGGCGGAAGGGTCCGATCCTCATCACTTTCCGATAGAATGTCGAAGTGAGAATGTGTATGTTCTGTGGTTCCGGTGAGAGGCGGCGATCTTTGGCCTTCTCTTTTGCCTCAACTTCTTCGCGATCGCTCCTTCTCCTTATCCTTGAAGATCTGCAGGATATCCGTGCAATTGTCTTCATCCATCTTTGGGATCACAGAGGTCGATCCAAGGAAGTTCAACAGCCTTCCTCTTCTTCTATAAACTCGGGCCGTTGGAACTGTTCCCTGGATTTACTCAATTTCCATTTCCTCCACTCTGCAGACGATTTTGAATATCCGGGTAAAGTGGGGATAGGATCATCACATCACTATCGCCTTTATCAACTTCTTCTTGTGTCTCACTGCGCGGACTACGGCTATTTCTTGATTTGCCTCTGTGATCGCCTTCACAGACTTAATCTGTTTCATCAATTACATCTGGGGACTCTCTTGCTTCAGCAGCTTAAGTATTTGTTCCGATTGAGTGGGCGACTCAGCCGGTTTCTCAAGCTCGGAGCGCTTGATGATTCTTCTTCGTCTTCTAGTTTGTACCGAGGGGATTTCTGTTCGAGAGATAGTTTCTTCCGAGTCTTGGGTGGTGGGGGCTTGTCTTTGGTGTCTTCTTCTCGAGGAGCCGGCCATCTTGGGCGATCGATCTCCTCTTTTTGACGTTACGAGAAGGTAGTTGAGAGTCCTTCTCGACCGCTGCTTCTTTGGGCAGAGACACGGCAGTGCAGGGGGCGGTGACTCTTCGGCAGGGGGGAGCAAGTTTTGACTTTCTTTGCTTTGCGGAGCGCGCCGATCTTCTTAGCACCGCAGGGGCGGCGACTTTCTTCTTTGTGTGGAGAGGAAACAATCGTATCTTGAGGGTCACCGATTCCCCTCACTCGTGTCGCTCTCTTGGCGTAGGCTCTCTTCGTGCGCCGAGAGAGGTTTGATCTAAACATCCTCTTGTTTACATGGAACGTCTTTCCATGTCTAAGAGGGACTCCTTTCACCTCCATCACCGGGCCACTCACCAGGTCATATCCTAGGGATCCTCCAAATGTGCCATCTTCTCAAGGATTTGTTCCCTACATTCTCGCATACCTGCTGTAGACAAACTCGGCCAGTTTATTTTCCTTTCTTCAATGATCGCCGCCATCACGATCAACTTTGCTTTTGTGATTGGTCAAAGCCGCCAAATTTGATGTCAATACATTTGGCAACTATGTCCAACGACTTGTGATAATCCTCCTTCAAGACCTCTTGTTTCTTTGTGTAAACTATTTTATCAAGATAGTCGGGCTTGGCTATTTCCTTCCAAGCAGCGAGTTTTACATCAGCTTCGTTAATTTCGATGCTCCTTCCGTTGGTAGTGAGCGGTGTTCACCAAATCCTTGGCGAGAGATGGTGAGCTTCTTTCCGTGAACATATGACTTTATCCCTTCATCGTGAATCTCGGCATTTACGTAGAACTGTGCGACCTCCTCTACATAGGTCATCGGATATTCCAACATCGAAATGATTTCATTTCACCGCGTTTCCAATTTCTCAAAGCAATTTTCTTCACTAGGGTGTCATCGGACCCTGTTTCACCATGCCGCCGAAATCCACAAGAGACCCGGTGTGAATTTGTTTTCCTAACTTGACAAAATCATAGGTTGGTGCCATCCTTCAGGATTTTACCGAAGAAAACTTAGAGATTGATTTGAAGATAGATAGGGTTTTGAGAAAAATTTTGCCTTTGCTTCTGAGAGAGAGAAACGAACAGTTTTGGTAGTGTGTGAGAGAAACAGACGAAAATGGTTTAAGTATAGTTTATGAAAGGACGTGCGGGTGGTTTTTGAAATGTGATCGAAATCAATGGCTTAGATTTTGTACGCCGATTTAGCATTTAATGTCTCGTATTTAATGCGGCAGCATTTATATCCAATCATAAGCATAGTGTGCAGCTTTTGCCTGTACACGTCATAATTATGCTGACGTAATCCTTAAAAACATTCCCGCTTAGTCAAAACGATTTGCGTTTTTGTCACTTGGCTCATAAATGATTCAGCTTTTGCCCTCACCGGTTTTAGCTCTTCTTTTCACATTCCTCTTTGTGACTCAAATTTGTCGGTGACTTGGTATAAATTGTCTTTCCGATCTGGTGATTTACTTAGCCGATTTGTGAGTTCACCCTTTTCCCTTTTTGTGTTCCATTTCTTTTCTTTAATTCTTCCGAGGGTCACCACCAATTAACCCTAACTCATGCTTGAGTTCTTCAAATCTTGACTCACATAATGGTTTTGTGAAGATGTCGGCCAATTGTTTATCGGTTGAGATATATTCCAAGATGATGTCCTTCTTTTCAACATGATCTCTTATGAAGTGATATCTCGACATCGATATGCTTTGTTCTTGAGTGCAACACGAGATTTTGAGTGATTGCAATTGCACTTGTGTTATCACACATGATTGGAATTTCTTTTTCCTCAACTTCATAGTCTCTCACCTTTGTCATCCATAGGATTTGGGCACAACAATGCCCAAGCTATGTATTCTGCTTGTTGTAGAGGTGGCTATTGAATTTTGCTTCTTGCTAAACCAGGAAATCACTGTTTCCTAGCATTTGACATGTGCCTGAGGTGCTTTTCTGTCCGCTCTGCACTCGGATCCAAAGATAGTCGAGTCCGAATAGCCAATTAGCTTGAATCCACCTTCCTTTGGATACCATAAGCCAACTTCTTGGCTTCCTTTCAAGTATCTCAATATTCTCTTAGGCTTCTTGTCATCATATGGCTCTCTTTTGGGGCGATTGAAATCTTGCACATACACCTACAACAAAGGTGATGTCCGGCCGCTTCTTTGTGAGATAGAGCAATGATCCAATAAGTGCTGCTATCTTGTTTGATCTACTGAGCTTTCCATCCGCATCCATGTCCATTTTGATGATGTATTCATTGGTATTTTTACTGAAGACTTCTCCTCCATACCAAATTTCTTCATTAAATCTCTCGGTGTATTTTGTTTGACTTATGAAGGTTCCATCCTTCGATTGTTTCACTTAGAGTCCAGGAAGAATGTCGGCTCTCCCATCATGCTCATTTCAAATTTACTTTGCATGAGGTTTGAAAATTTTTCACACGACTCTTTGTTTGTGGATCCAAAAATGATGTCATCCACATATATTTGAACAAACAAGATACTCTTTTTTTGTCTTGAATTAAAAAGTGTTCTATCTACTTTTCCTTTTGTGAATCCATTTTCGATTAGAAATTGTGACAAGGTATCATACCATGCTCTGGGTGCCTGTTTCAATCCATACAAAGCTTTCTTGAGTTTGTATACCTTATCTCCAAGAGTCTTCTGCTCAAATCCTGGAGGTTGTTCAACATACACTTCTTCTTCCAATAGACCATTTAGGAATGCACTTTTTACATCCATCTGATATACAATGAAATTCTTGTGAGCTGCATAGGCAAGAAACATCCTTATAGCTTCCAATCTTGCTACAGGAGCAAATGTTTCATCAAAATCTATTCCTTTTTCTTGGCAATATCCTTTGGCTACTAGTCTTGCTTTGTTTCTTACCACAGAACCTTCCTCGTTCATCTTGTTTCTGAACACCCATTTAGTACCAATAACATTTTGATGTGTGGGTCTTTGAACTAATTCTCATACTTTATTTCTTTCAAACTGATTCAGCTCTTCTTGCATAGCTTGAATCCAATGTGTGTCATCCAATGCTTGTAACACATCTTTGGGCTCTATTTGTGAGATGAAGCATGTGAACATAGCATCTTGTTGAGTTCTGGATCTCGTTTTGACACCTTCTCTTATATCTCCAATGACAAGTTCTGGTGGATGGTCTCTCAGCCATCTTACATCAGGTTGAAATAAGTTGGCTGGATTCAATCGTCTAGCAAATGTGTTGCTTTGATCGACTCTCTCGTAGTCACTTAGCCGCAAAGTTTCCAGTTGTTTTTGAGATTCACTATCTCATCTTCTTCGAGTTTATAATTCCAAACTTGACTTGAAAGATAGGACTCTTCTCAGTATGGTTGGATGATTCAAACTTATCACCGATTCTTCAATGTCTTCTCCATTTACATTTGGCTCATCGAATACCACATGAATGGATTCTTCTCGCAACCATAGTCCTTTTGTTGAGTACTCTGAGGCTTTGCTTTCACCGAGTATCCTTAAGAAGATACCTTCATCGACTTTAGCATCGAAGGCCTTTAGATTGTCTTTGCCATTGTTGTGGATGAAGCATTTACATCCAAATATTCTAAAATATACAACATTTGGTTTTCTTCCAGTCCAAATTGTTACATTTTAAAGTTTTAAAAACTTTCAACTGCTATTTGAATGGATTGAATTTTTGTAACTCTCCAAATAAATTTTGTAACACCTCCATAATAGCCCATTATTTTAATTTAATTTTGATATAATCCTAACACTATATATATAGGATTCTTAGGGGTCTAGTTAGGCATTCACAAGCATACACCTACAATAGTCTTATACTCTCAAAATTATTATTTTGTGTTTGGGCAACGTGATAAGGTCTTGTTCGTTGGTCTTCTTGTGATCGTGCTCATAATAGAAGACATAGGCGTGGCCTTCTTGGGTTTTATCTTGGGGTGGTGGTGAGCCGTCAGAACCTGCACGGAGGGAGGCCATCACGATCTTAGGACAACGTCAAGTGGCGTGACTCCTACAGGCCAGCCTTTTATTTTTCATGAATCTATATTTGCTTAATATATTTATAAAATATATTCTTTCTTGAAGTCATTTGATTATATGTATATGTGCATGAAACAATTTTATTTGCAACATTAAAAGAAAAAATAATCAACATTCTAAGATCGTGATTAAATCAATTTTATAAATATATGATTCATATATTTTCAAATAGGCTCATTGATTAAGTTTTACATTCACCGGCCGAAAACTGAGAAGGATAATATGCAATCAATTTTTAAACTTTCTGATTTGTAATTCAATTTGAAATCTGATCCTATTTGTATTTGAAGGATTGAACTTACATTTTTTATAATTATTTAAAAAAAAAACTTATTGTTTGAGTAGTGGGCCACTAACAGGTTATGTGTTACATTAAAAATTGAAAAACAAAAGTGTGTATTAGTGGGCCACAAAATTGCCATAGCAAATTATTTGCAAAACCTTGTTAATTCTTTTGTGCTTATGAAATGCTCACTGGACCTTGTTATTTGAGTGGACTGTAAAAGGAACGTTTTCTTTTAAAATAAAATTGTTGTTGGAGTAGGTTAATAGATTATATTGCTGACAAATAGAAATATATTGTCCGTGAGTTATTAGTTTAACATATTATGCTTTTAGTTGTAAAGATTGCATCTTTATTGATTTAGCAAACCTGGTTATCATTTGAATTGAAATTTAATTTTATCATTCTGCTTATACAGTTGTTTAACACTTTATTTGACATATATTGTTGAATATTTCTCCTACAGATTTCTTCTTATCCTTTCTTTGCCTATTAAATCTCTAAATTGCTACAATTGAAGATTGTCTAATGGCATCTCATGAAGAAGCTAATAGTGTTAAGCCTTAAAAGTTTAATGGATTAAATTTTAAGAGATGGCAAAATCAAATGAAATATTGGTTAACCATTCTTGGTTTTATCTCTGCCATTGATGAAAATATAAAACCAAGCTCTTGGCATAATCATGAACAAATAAATTACCATTGTCGTTATCGTATCCTTAGTGCCTTGTCGGATAGACTTTATGATGTGTATCATTCTATCACTAGTGCTAAGGAACTTTGGGATACTTTAGAAGCTGAATATGGGATTGATGATGCGGGAATACAAATATTTTATGCCTCAACTTTTACAAATTATGTTATGGTTGATGGAAAATCTATTAATGAACAAATTCATGAATTCCAAGATTTATTAAAGCCTCTAGAAAATAGTGGATCAAAGTTTAGTGAAGAATATAAAGTTTCATGTTTGATTGATAAACTACCACCTTCTTGGTCTAATTTTGCTAGAGGTCTAAGACATCAACAAGGAGCTTTGACTTTGATTCAAGTCTTTAAGTCATTGAGAATAGAGGAACAACATAGGATGAATCTTAAGAGAGAAGAAATGAAAGTCAAGGTTAATCTAGTTGAAGATAAAAGAATAATAATAATAATAATAATAATAATAATAATAATAATAATAATAATAAGTATAAGCCTAAAGGTAATAAGTTTAAGAATAACAAGAAAGGTGGGAGGAATAGTTATCACCATAATAATAAACCTAGTACTTCTAGAAATGGAGTTGTCAAAGGCAAAGCAAAGGAAGAAAGAGCATGCTATGTATGCGGAAGGACCAATCATTTGGCTAGGGATTGTTACTACAAAAAGACTGAGAAGTATATACCTAAGTTCAAGCCTAAACCTCAACAAAACCAAGTGAATATGATAGTTGAAGGG